>JAPWTK010001072.1:0-91860 GCA_029963805.1 Aromia moschata | reverse complement strand
TTCAACGAGGAGTCCAGCAAACGTCAAGGGATAATTGTCATAAACAACAAGGACAATCTGTGCTTACCACGTGCTCTAGTCGTTGCTATCGCACAAAGAGCCAAGGACCCCAAGTTTAGAAAAGTACGTCGGGATATAGGAATGTTTCAGACCAAGAGAGCCGTCGAGTTGTGCGACCACGCAGGCGTCGTCATACCTGAAGCGGGCGCCGGGATACCCGAACTGCAACAGTTCCAACGGTATCTTTCCGAATATAAGATTGTCGTATACCAGTATGGTAACAAGGGTCGCGACGTTATATTCCAAGGGGGTACAAAAGGCCCTACAATAAATCTGCTGTATCACGAGAGCCACTACAATGTGATTACGTCGTTGACGGCGGCCTTTTGCTGTAGTTACTACTGTGAAGAGTGTCATGTACCATATAATAGCAAAAACCATCACAAGTGTGGCGGAACCTGTCCTGCTTGCCAGCAGTCACCCGTATGCTCCAAGGGTGTTGCCGTTACTTGTGCCGATTGCCAACGTAGCTTCAGGGGTCAACAATGCTATTATAATCACAAGAGCTCCGTATGTAAAGAGATATACAGGTGCAGCGACTGTTTTAAAGTAGCGAAGAGAGGTCGGAAGCATACATGCGGAGAAATTTTTTGTAAAATCTGCAATACACACGTCCCGTCAGACCATTTATGCTACATGCAACCGGACGCTGGAAAACCCAAGACCGCTGATACCTTATACGTTTTTTATGATTTGGAGACGCGACAAGAAAAGCAACAACAAGATGGTTCCCTCCTGCACGAACCTAACCTATGTGTGCTGGCAAGTAGATGTAGCACATGTATCAGCGACGGAACTTTATATTTCTGCCAAGCATGCGGCTTTCGACTCATAGTATATAAAGATACCGTCATAAAAAGGTTTATGAAATACCTGTTGGGGGCGAGACAAAAATTCAAGCAAGTGGTGGTAATAGCCCACAACGGACAAGCCTTCGACCACCAGTTTATTCTGAATTACATCCTGACTCAGACCGATCTTACGCCCGAACTAATCATGCGTGGCACAAAGATAATATCAATGGTCGTGGGTAACGTAAAGTTCTTGGACTCTCTTAATTACTTCCCTATGGCCCTCTCCAAACTACCCAAAGCGTTCGGTCTTGGGGACGAATTCAAGAAGGGGTACTTTCCGCACCTGTTCAACATCGAGGCAAATGCCAACTACGTCGGACCCTACCACCCATCGAATATTATGGCGCCGATAACATGAAGGAAGGCGATAGAGCAGCCCTGATAAAGTGGCATAACGAAAAGGTGGCGAGCGGAGCAGTATTCGACTTTCAGAAGGAGCTCGTCGAGTACTGCGTATCTGACGTGGGGATCCTGACGGCTGCCTGTCTCAAGTTCCGCGAACAGCTCCTCGATACCGGAAATGTATGCCCGTTCACGGAGGCATGCACCATAGCGTCCGCCTGTAACAAGGTGTATAGGCGGAACTTCCTAAAACCAAGTACTATAGGTATTATACCTAAAGGTGGCTACAGGTGTCGCGACAATCAAAGTAAAATAGCTACACAGTGGCTTGTGTGGGAGGAAAAACAACGCGAAATGGACATTATACACTCAGCCAAACAACAAGAAACACGAGTCGCAGGTGTCAAGGTCGATGGTTATTGTCCTGATACCAACCAGGTGTTTGAGTTTCACGGGTGTTACTATCATGGCTGTCCTCGCTGCATTAAATATAGACGTAACGACTACTCATATGACGACCCTACAGTCACAGCGGAATCTCGCCACGAGGCCACCGTCGCAAAAACCGCCAGGTTAAGGGGGCTTGGCTATGAAGTAATCGAGATGTGGGAATGCGAGTTTAGACGTCATCTTCAAAAGAACGAAGAGCTCCGCGTCTACACGGAAAACCACCCTCTCGTTGCTACTACACCGCTCAACCCTCGCGACGCCTTCTACGGAGGAAGGACAGGAAACACTACGGAGTACTACAAGTGCGCCCCAGGGGAGAAGATCAAATACGTAGACGTATGCTCCCTCTACCCCTGGGTATGCAAATACGGGAAATTCCCCGTAGGTCATCCTAAGGTACATGTGGGCGACAACTGTAAGAACCTCGACCTTAACCAAACAGACGGGCTTGTTAAATGTAAATACTGCTGCCACCTCAAGACCTACATCATCCTGTCCTACCACTCAAGATGAATAATAAATTGATGTTTGTTCTCTGTCGCACCTGTGGAGAAGAGCTGAACGCGAACGAGTGCCGACACAACGACGAAGAGCGAATCCTCATCGGTACCTGGGGCCTCGAAGAGGTGAAGAAGGCCTTGAAAAGGGATACCAAATGCAGGAGGTTTACGAGGTGTGGTCCTATAAGACAGAACAGTTTGAGAAGGTTGCGAAGCAGGACGGTTTGTTCACCGGTATGATGAACAAATTCATCAAGGTGAAACAGCAAGCATCAGGGTGGCCGTCCCACTGTTCCACGGAAGAGGAAAGAAGCGGTATGTCGAGGAATTCCTCGAGCGAGAAGACGTTCACCTGGAGTATGCAGAGATTTGCGAGAATCCAGGCCTAAGATCTCTGGCCAAGTTGATCCTAAACTCGTTTTGGGGAAAGCTGGGGCAGAGGGAGAACCAGCCGAAAACCTCCATAGTCAGAACCCCCGAGGAATTTTTCGGAATTCTCACCAACCCGTCCATCTACGTAAATTCTGCCTTACCCATCAACGAAGACACCCTCGTTGTCAACTGGGGAGCACAGGGAGGAGGCCTACGACTCACTAGCTACAGTCAACGTGGTTATCGCCGCCTACGTCACCACCCAGGCCCGTCTCAAATTGTACAGTCACCTGGAACTATTGGGAGACAGAGTTCTGTATCGACACAGACTCTGTTATCTACATAGCCAGAGATAACGAGTACGCTGTTCCGACGGGGGAGTTCCTAGGCGATATGACAGACGAGCTAGAATCATACGGGCCCGGTAGTTATATTACCGAGTTTGTGTCCGGAGGCCCAAAAACTATGCATACAGGGTGTTCTCTACCAGAGACAAGGAGGAGCGAGTCGTGTGCAAGGTGAAGGGGATTTCCTGAACTACGCTGCCTCGCAATTAGTAAATTTTGAGACAATAAAAAACATGATTCTCGAGCCCTTGTCGACTAGGCCTGTGTGCATAACCTCGAGAAACATATTGAGTACTAAAGAACACGAGGTGATAACTGTACAGCAAACCAAGATGTACAAGCCTCTCTCTACCAAGAGACGTTTCTTGGATGACCACAGCTCCGTTCCTTACGGGTTCAAGAAATGTAGGCTTATCTACACGCCTAGTTGTCTACGTGTTTTACATAATTTTTCTGTTACTACCTTTACTTTTTTTCTATTTATATTCAATATATATTCTATGTATTTCAAATAACCTATGTATATTTTTTTCTATTTATATTCAATGTATATTTCAAATAAACATACTTATTTATACTTTAGAGTTTTATTTCATCAGACAGGGTGCGGCATTGAAGCATAAGTAAATTTCCAGCATTTTATTTACGTCGTTTACAAAACTTTCAATTGGGGGAATTTACAAGCTTAAAATCATTGTATTTATAAGTAATATAAGGTATTTCGTCCTTGATGCGATTAAACAAGTTGATGTCGTTGGGGTTGTACTCCATATCTGCTATGACCTGCGCTCTAGGATACGTTTGCTGTAGTCTCTTCAAAGCTCTGCCTAACTCTGCCTGCTCTGTCTAACACCTGCGGCTTGTCGGCAAACATCAAAGGAATAGAAAGTTCCCACGGTCTTCAAAATTTTCCCACGCTCAAACCGCAAGATATGTGGGTGTTCATATCACTGCGGATTGTCGGCAAACATCAAATGAATAGAAAGTTTCCACGGTCTTCAAAACCGCAAGATGCGTGGGCGTTCATATCAATGCGGCTTGTCGGCAAACATCAAAGGAATAGAAAGTTCCCACGGTCTTCAAAATTTTCCCAGGCCCAAGTGCCCCAGTACCTACTATTGTCACCCCGTCCAAAAAAAGTCGTCAAGTCAAATCAAACATCAAAACAATGCTGATTTGCTTTTTGATGCCAAGGGCGTAGTTCATTCAGAGTTTGTTTCCTCAGGTCAGACCGTCAATCAAACCTTTTATTTGGAAGTTTTAAGAAGATTTCGCAACAGTGTTCGTCAAAAAAGACCCGATTTGTGGCAGACAGGAGACTGGTTTTTTCACCACGACAATGCATCTGCACACACAGCCATCTCTGTTAGCCAGTTTTTGACTAAAAATGGCATGGTTCCCCTGCCCCACGCACCTTACTCGCCTGACCTGGCTCCGTGCGACTTTTTCTAATTTCCACGCATGAAAAGGGACATGAAAGGACACCGATTTGACAACAGTGAAGAAGTCGAGAAAAAAAACAGGGAGCAACTGTCAGCCATTTCTAAAGATGACTACAAAAAATGTTTCGAACAGTGGAAGCACCAGATGGACAAATGTATTAGTTGTAATGGAGAGTATTTTGAAAGGGATAAGGCTGTTTGTAAAAAAAATTTAAAATATATAGCTTTTAAAAAAATAATTCCGGTTATTTTTGGGTACCCCCTCGTATATAATACTATCATGCGTCCCGTACATACGCCCGGTAATCGTGTGCCTTTTTACTTTTTTTTTTAAATCATCTGCGAATAATTGCGAAGGATTATTAGATACATGCATCTCAGGATTAAACTCCCATAAATGTCTCGCTCCCGAACTTACCATTATTTAACACGAGTATATGAAAGTCTCTTCTTCTCTCTTCTTCTCTCTTCTTCTCTCTTCTTCACTCTCCTTCACTCTTCTTCACTCCTTTAGTAGTTTATATTCGGAATGCACTAAAATGTGTTTCAGCATTTTCTAGGTGAAAACGAGAATTACTTTTGCTAAAACATTTTCTGAAATCAACTCCTAGAGGGATGAAGAAGAGGGTTACTTTTTCATCGATTTGGCTTACTCTTATTTTACATTTTAAAATTTAAGACTTCAGATTCTCTACATAAAACCTCTATATAAATAAGTAAATTACACTCAAGCGAAGAAGCAGGTAAAAGCTTTATATGTTTTATGAATATTTTAGTTTGTCACAAATATCTTTTTCCTTGCGTCATCAAAGTTTGCAGAATGCGTCAGTAACCTTAACTAGCAGATCGCTATGTCACTTCGGGAAGAAAGTAAGTGGGTAGATTATTCATTTCTTATTTCTTGTTATAATTTCTTATTGCTAATAGTTAAACGTCATCGACCGCTGCACCATTCTCCTGGCCAAGGACCACAAGTTTCGTATGTTTCTACGTAAGTAAATAGTTTAAATATGTAGATGTATTGTACATACCTGTACATTAATATTTATAACTTTTTTGCTGAACGAATTGAAACGGTTGTTTATAAACATGCACGTTAAGTTATATTTATTTCCAGTGTTTCTACATTATGTAGAAGGACGCACTTTGAACGAGTAGGTTTTGTATAAAAAAAGGATATCGAACCAACACCATATTTTAGTGACTGATTACTAGACCTAAGTAGAAGGCTAAAATGGCAAAAAATCAGGGAAAACTTGCGAAAAATGTTTTCCAAAAATGTCTGCCTCCGAGAAGATCTTGGAAATGACTTCATAATAACCAATTAAATACGAAGTCTTTTTATACTTGTGATTTTCCTGACATTTTGAGATCTGCAAAAGTTTTTATATCATCCCAACATTTCGTCTGTGAGATTTTATAATAGTTGTATATTTATGCAAAATAATAAATTTGCAAAAATCAAGTATAAAAAGTGTAAAAATGCTAAAAAAAACATTTCGCAAATATTTTGCAAGCCATTTCCAAGATCTTCCCGGAGGCAGCCATTTAAAATAAAATTCGCAAGTTTTCGCTGAAAATTTTTTTGTCATTATAGCCTTCTACTTAGGCCTAGTAACCATCCCCTAAAATATGGTGTGGGTCCCATGCCTCCTTACGGAAATACGAGCATGTCACTGATGCATATCCACAATAGTTTACTTTACATTTTAAATAAAAATTAGCTTATAAAAAATGGACAGACAATAATAAGACACAGTTAATAATAAGAACAAAGACATTTATCTACAATGGGAGGTGTTGGTGAAAATGTGACCATTTCTGAACATTTGCTTGAGGAGTTAATTAGTTCAATGTGAGTAACAGGTAAAATATTACATCATCGCAGCTTCTAACTCCTGTGTAGAGTTTTTCGGCAAATTATAAATTAGGTTTTTTATTTATTTTTTTTTGCATAGATGAAAATCCAAGGACGTCAAGTCCGGTGATATCGCCGGCTAATGTTGAGGCGAACGAGGCCCGCAGAATCCAGTTGTTGCCAAAATTACTGACAATTGCTGCAGTGTGCAGTGGTGTCCGCCCTGCTGGAAAATACGTCCCCGACTTCCATTAATGAGTTCTTCACCAAATAGTTCTATTTGGTGCCTTGAAAGCAAATAGCTTTTAGGCGTGAGAGTGCCATCATAAATCACACCTCCGATAATCCTACCGCCAAAAGCACATACCCAGCTTACTCACTAAACTCACATCTTCCATGATTTCTTTGATTCACGACTCAATACAGATTTTATTTTATCCAAGTATGAGAGTTGTAATGGTTGTAAATGCTGACACTACTTGAGGTTTTTTACACGAGCGATTAAAATTGTCAAATTTACAGCTATATTCGGCGATTTTTACCTCATAGGCATACCTAGCAGCACACAGCAATTTAGGACATGGACCAATATAAATAAACTAATAGTCAATTTTATTCCGGTACGTTGACAGGCAATATACAGGATGTCCGGGAATTGAGTGTACCGTAATACCATAGATTCCTCGACCAAAAGAAAACTTACCTCGACCAGATTTAGGTCAACTTGCATATAACCAAAGTTGCATCAATTTTCATCAAAAAACAATAGCAGATTAGGAAAGATCATGGAATTTTACGTGGAAATTGACTGGTTTGAATTTTTTTGAGACCGATTTCTCAAATTTTATGTCAATTGAAAAAACTTGCAAAAGTTCGTCTATTTGGGGCTTAAGGGGTTAAACCGCTCACCCAATCCAAATTTTTCAAGAGATAAAACAGCTTCGAAACCATGTAGACTGTTTAATAAAAAAAAAAATTGGTAACAATTATTCAGACAATAAAAACATAAGCGGAAGGTTACGCTCGACATTCATTATCAGGTGGTTCTATATTTTCGAAAGCGCCCTGTATTGCACTAAAAAAACGTTAATTGTAGGTCTAAAGTCACATCCTAAGAATGGTCAAAATTGATATGCGCTTTTAGAGTTACTAAAGAGAAACTTTTTATTTTCTAAAATGTTCTCTTGCGACTAAAAGAAGCATTGACTATAAGCAAGTTGGCCTAATTCGTTTTCTTTTGGGTCGAGGAACCTCTAGTGTTACGTTGTACACTCAATTCCCGGACACCCTGTATATTTACGGCAATTTCGCAATTAAGTGCTTATACAAAAATGTAATGAGACATAGCTCCTTTATCCTATACTGACAAGGATTATATTTTAGCTGATGCAAGTGCGTTTATTGTCATACATTTGTTAAAAAACGAAAAGAAAAACGGGTTTGGATGCGACCTTATCTATCTAGGCAAGACTCGAGTTAAATATAAACGATTTTTTATTTAGAAATATTCCGAATTTTCATACTTTATTATACAAGTTTATACATTTCATATTCTGTTATACATTACTTAATTTTTTTACAAGCATAAATAATGTCAGCCTTATAGGTATTATATTCATTCTGTACTCCTGTAGCTACTCTTATATTAACAAAACAATTTTCGATCTTTTTTTATTTCATTCTTGAAATACGTTCGTATGTTTTTAAACTTTTTTGTGTCACTTCGTTAGATACTTCAAATTCCGTGCTAGCAGCTTTCCATTAGATGCTTTTTAAAATTGCTTCTATATCCTATATAAGTAATATCCCACAGCAAGGTCGTAAATGAATTGCGTCAATAAAATTTATTAGACTTACATTATTCCACGAAGGAAGACATAATATATTGTATAAAACAAACATGTGATCAATTAAAGCAAAAACAACCTGTAAATCTCGCGAGATCCGAATGCGTGATATTTGTCCTCATAAATACATAAATAGTACGCAATGTGTCAGGAATTTACGGTCATGTATATGTTTAGCCAAAGAGCCAAGGGTGCCTCTTTTATTCCGGCTGCAGGTACCTGTAATATGAAATGAAAATTTTCTTAAGTGACATATGAAATGAAATATTTCATGATAATAAATTCAATATTTTTTTCATTATTTCCAAAATATGTTTTCACCACATGTATATTCTATATATAAGACAATTTTCATTATTTGGCAAGTTTGGCCTCGTTGCGAAGGAAATGATTCAAGAAATGATAAAAAATAGGTTCTCGCGCCCCAGTCCGCTGCAACCCTTGATAGACCAGGCGGTATCTAAGAAATAATAATTTCGACGTGCGCCAATCGAAAATGTTGTGAAAAATTTGTTATTAAACTGTAAAAAAATCTCTAAGGCATCGTTTTTCCCTCTTTTCTTCTATATAACTCGAAAACTTTTTAAAAAGCTTTGTTGTTAAATAGGGTGAGATAGATTAGAAATTAAAAAATGCATTATTGCTGCAAAATAGCAATAATTGGAAAAAAATTAAAGAAAAAAGACCATTTATATTATACATACGACCTTCAGATCATGGCTCACAAAACTTTTCAATATGATAAAACAACACATCAAATTAATCCAAAGCGATCAAATGGTTTTTGCACAATAATTTTACAATCTAGTCATTTCTAAAAAAAAAAAAACGCGATTTTTTAATTTGTCAAGCTAAAAGCCGCAACGTAGTGGAAGATATTAAATAAGGAACTTGCAGCGAAGCTGAGATTAGGCGAGTTGTCGGGGACATGTTAGATATAAGGCACATTTGGTGTTTGAATTGTGCCAAGGTAGACGACACTCGCAATCGCCGCACCAAAAAGAAGAGATCACCTTCATCATCTGAAAAGGATATCGAAGTGCGCAAACTAACGGCAGTGAACGACTATTGGCAAGTGGGGGGAGATTTTAAAATAACAAGGGAATAATCCGAATTTGAAACCCATTGTGAACTGGAAAAAGAAAGATCGGAAACCCACCTGGGAAGAGGTGTAACCGTATTCACCAACAGTAAAGTCGTACTGGGCTCACTGAAATTCCCTCGTCTTAGATGATGCAGTCCTGGACTCCTCCTGGTTCTGAAGAATTCAGATTATACCGAAGAGTGAATCAACTGATAATCTCCAGAAACAGAGTGTCCGAAATATTGGAGGAAATCCAAAACGGAAGTACTGTTGGACATCTGGGTGTAACAACTGGGGGACACTGGGGAAAGTTCGAGAGTATTTCTATTGGATGAACTGGAAAAAAATGGCAGCCAGCCATATTTGGAAAAAATGGCTGCCTCTCACAAAAAATTTACAAGTTTCATTTGAAGATGTTTTGCTATTAGGTTTAGCAGCCATCCCCTATGGTGTGCCTCTCCCATGGCTCCCATGCCTCTTTCTCTCAGAAAAAGCATTTTTGTTAAATTAACTATTTGCTTATTATTTAGTTCCTGGAGTGGATACTGGAACCTTCGGCGTAGAAATAAAAAACTGGACGTTTTCCACGAAACACCGAACACTTTTCTCGACGCGCGTTTCGCCAACTAAGTTAATAAAACTGTGTTTTAAATTTTAATCTTCTCCTGGAGATGCCAACTTAGTTGGTAAAACGCGCGGCGAGAAAAGTGTAGTAGTTCGATGTTTCGTGGAAAACGTCCAGTTTTTTTATTGTTTAGTTATAAATCAACTCAAATTATGCTTGATCATAGGCGTATTTTTTTTAAATGATTGATTGTTTTCAGAAAAAAATAATACTTGTAACTCTTGAACTAAATGTTAAATCTTTTTTAAGGGGGACTTCTACCTTGATACATTTGAAAAAATCGATTTTTTTTTTCATTTATGTGTGTCAGGAGAGGGATGTCTTTACGGACCAGGCATTGCAGACTGACGGTAAATATGTCCCTTTGAATAATTCACATTTTAAACTTTAAACGCGTTTTTCTCAGAATCACGTTTTTAAAAATGGCTGACATTCTAGCGGCCACTGTAATTAAGCTATCGACTTGAAATTTTGCACGAATGCGTAAAAAACATTTCTCCAGGGTCTGACGAGCCGGTTTTTCGATAAAAACATTTAAACGGTTTTAATTAATTTTTTTTGTAGAAAAAAAATTGCAAAAAAAAAATTAAATCTACCGCCATTTTTGTAATTTTGCAGTAATCGAAAAAAATAACAACTGATTAAGAAAATATTTTGTATTTCTGTTTCAAATCAACACAGAGGGTGCTGCAATGTCAGCCGTTTAGACGGAAATTTTCGCGACCTTCAATTTTCGATGTTCTGGCGGTTGCCATTTTGGATTTTTCTGATTTAAAAAAATGTTATTTCATGTACAAATTATTGAATTATAATTCGCAAAAAAACCCATTTGTTAATGTTAATTACTTCCCCCACGAAATATGCAAAAATAATACAAAAATGACTAAAAAATGACATCTCAAGGTAGAAGTCCCCCTTAACAATTGTTTCATTCAATCATTATTTTCTTCTAAATTCTTATTAAGATACTAGATTACATTTAGTAGGCTTACTGAATGTTTACATTTGGCATTTTACTAAAATAGATTAGGTGTAAAAAATGGAACAAACTGCACAGGAAGGAAAAACAAGAAGATATAACCATTTATAAATAAAATTAGAATAGTGTTGGACATAATAGATACCTAACTTGATTTTTGGGGTAGTAAAAAATGAAACATAATGCACCTAATTGGTTATTGTTATAGTCGAACATAAAAATACCAAAAAGACAAACATTTGCAATATTCAACCATAACTTTAAAGAAATATAAATATAATCACAAACTCTATCTGCTTAACTTGTGACAAAATGAAATGTAACGGTATTATTGGGAAGAAAATTACATACTATATCATGTACCGCGCTGCCATCTTTTGGTCGAAAGTCGAGATTTACATATGACTTTTTTTTTAAGAAAGTAGACATCTTTAGTGATAATCATTTATTATATGGAATTTATTATGGTATAAGAATAAAACTGAAAAATTGTTTTATTTGAGATATACCTAACACTTTTCTTTCGAAAAATATTTTGTACATATAAATATAAATATACAGGGTGAGTCAAACTTAACGCGACAAACGAAAGGTACGGATAGGGCATGTTATTCTAAGCAAAAAAGTGTCTAATAAACATGTGTCCGGAAATGCTTCCTAAGAACGCTACGGACGTTTAAAGATGGCCGGCCCAAATTGGTTTTCTTGCCTTTTATTTCAAAAACTGCTTAAAATAATTGGTTTAACGTAACAAAACAAACTAAAATTTTACAAAAACTGCTCGAAATGTCCACCATCATTTTCAATGCAAAGTTGACATCTGCGAATGACTGATTAATTCACTCCGCTGCCTTATTAATTAAAAAGAGAAGCAGGCCTTGATAACAATTGAAAGTGTTTGTTTGACAGCCTTGTTTGACGTGTCGATTGAATTCAATTTGTCACTAATTTTAAGCTAGTTTATGAGTAAATTAGCTAATCATCATAATCATCAAAATTAGCTAAATCCTAGAACACTTCGATCAAATACCTTCAAGTAGCACGAGGAAATGTTCTTTGCAATTAGGCTATTCCCAGAGCATTGTGAACCGAACTCTGAAAGCAGATGGTCGCCACCCCTATCATTTGCAGAAAGTTCAGAATTTGCTTCCTGAAGACCTACCTCGAAGAAGAGAATTTTCAGAGTGGTTCTTGGAACAAATAACAAACGATGCTTCTTACTATCGGAAGGTGATTTGGACTGACGAGGCAACTTTTACCCGTAGTGGTATCTTTAACCAACATAATGGGCATATTTGGGCCCATGAAAACCCGCATGCTGTAAAAGAACAACATTTTCAACATGAATTTTCGTGCAACGTTTGGATGGGGTTATGCGACGATACACTCATTGGTCCATATTTCTTGCCTCCAAGACTAAATGGTCCGGCCTTTCTTCATTTCCTGGAAAATGAATTTGAAGCAATATTAGATGACATGCCTCTAATTGATAGAGCAAACAGGTGGTTCCAGTTAGACGGTTGCCCAGCCCATTACACTCTACTAGTGCGGCAATGGCTTCACAACCATTTTTCAGGGAAGATGGATTGGTCGCGGTCGAGACTGTCCCCGTCCTTGGCCTCCGCGTTCCCCGGACTTAACCACTATGGATTTTTATGTTTGGGGCAGAATGAAGAGCAAAGTTTATGCTGAGCCCGTCAACGACGAAGCCAGTCTCCGAGCGAGGATCTTGCAAGCTGCCCAAGAAATACCACTAGCGGAGTGTCGTGCAGCCGCGCAATCAGTCATTCGCAGATGTCAACTTTGCATTGAAAATGACGGTGGACATTTCGAGCAGTTTTTGAAATAAAAGGCAAGAAAACCAATTTGGGCCGGCCATCTTTAAACGTCCGTAGCGTTCTTAGGAAGCATTTCCGGACACATGTTTATTAGAACTTTTTTGCTTAGAATAACATGCCATATCCGTACCTTTCGTTTGTCGCGTTAAGTTTGACTCACCCTGTATAATTATTGTACCTAGGGTAGGTATATGCAATCCACCGATATCGTCACTGTGTGCCTCTGCAATATTTGATATGCACCCTAATGGCGGCACTTCACTTGGCGTAGCGTATTTGTGTTTGAGTATCGCTGTATTTGTCCAAATTTTTGATGTTTTCGCAAATATTCCAAACATGCCATCCACACATATGTATATCAAAATATTCAAATATGCCAAATTTGTGAATATTCAGAACCAGTGAATACAGTGACGGACGTGTTGACAGCGACAGCAGCTTATTACCTGAATGCATATACATACACTCAACATCCACATTTCCGAACTTTTACGTTCCGCAGACTTCCACATTTCCGAACTCTCGTCACCTCGGGATTACCGAACTGCAGCTGGCCAATGCGCAAAGGGTTTTTCTGGCTCATTCTAGTACTTTTCTTTGTTTTTCGAGGTTTTTATGCAAATGTAATACATACATACATGTGTACATGTTAATAAAAGAACGTTTTTCTAAAAAAAAAAATGTCAGGTGCAAAGGAGAGAGTGATGCAGGTAATTATTTTGTAATTCAAAGTAAAGGTTTGTTTTATTGAACATTTTGTTGACGTAACCTATAATAATTTCAGACTGAAATGAAAAATTATGAGAAAATATGTATTTTTAAGAAAACCGTGATACAAAACAAACATTATTGTACTGTTTATTTGCAGAGAAAAGAGCCTGCTAAGAGGCTAACCTTGGAGCAAAAGCTGGATTTGATAAATCACGCAAAAAATGGTGTTAAAAATGTTGATCTATGTAAGATGTACAATATTTGTAAATTGTCAGTGGCAGAAATTCTTGGAAAAAAAAGAAATTTACTTTGAAAAAACTGAAAAAAAGATGAAAATTGAGTGGACGGATTGACACAATAAAGTGCACCGGTACTTATGATACGCCATTTGAAAGAAGTGTTTTTCACTGGTTTGTACAAAGAACTCTTGTCTCAGGTGTGCTGCTGAGGGAGGGCGATTTCCTCTTTGCTGAATTCTGTGACAATCGAAATGTTCGATAACAATCGCATTGTGTTTATATTTTTTTTCTCATTTCAAATTTCGCGGTTTTTTGTCGTCAACCAATCAGCGACAAGTTCGGTTATGTGGAAGTACAAGTTCGGAAATATCGTGAGAAAAAGTTCGGAAATATCGTGAGTTCGGAAATTTGGAGTTCGGATATGTGGATGTTGAGTGTACATATATAATGGTCTGCACGCCCCTGAAGCCCTGATCACAATGCAAAAACTTAAGATGTTAAGTTGTATCTATCTCCGTCTATCTCATACATTCTTAAGCTATCTGACTCTAGATTTAAGAAGACGTCTTAATTTTGCATTGTGTTCAAGCCTTAGTCCTGTTGCACAATTGAGCTAACCACAACCATAACCATAAGCTTAACTGTAATTTTTATGTTTTGTCCACAACAAATCTGCATAAAATCGTGTATATTTTAAAACTCCCGCAAAGAGGATTCAGTTTAGCCAATTTCACTAAATTAAACATTTTGTGTGAAAAATCAGAAACGACATTGGAATTAGAAGAAATTATTGACATCGAATTGTTAACTAATATTGTAGTAATTTAGTATTAATTAATGTTAGTTACTATTATATTTAGGGCATAGACAAAATATAAAGTATATATACTTTTTTGTTTAGGGTAACCGTTAACCCACATTTCACGAGTGTGCAGACACAAGTTTGGTATAACTGGCAAAACGTAATTTTAAACGTAAAGATAAAATAATTTCATCTTTATGTTGACGGTTATTGACGATTGAAGGTCATTCTTAATGTTAATGTTAATTGAGTTAGTTGTAGACAAGAACATTATTTTCAAATACTCCATCTTTGTGGTTGTGGTTAATTTTACGTTTATGTTAATTGTGCAGGGGGCCTTATACCCGTCAATGTCCAAGGCTGTGCGAGAGAGAAACGATCGTCCACACTCTACTGTCGGCGACAAGCCTCTCTCTCAAGTTGGCGATATAGGAGTATTATATATGTACACTGGAGTCTCCAAAATTGGGCGTAGCTCGGGAACAGAATGTCTCCAGAATTTGGCTTCAAGAGGGGTACCCCACCACAGCCACTGAAAAGTCACGGCATTGGTGCTTACTGTCAAGTGAGGCTCTACATATTTGTTGTTTTGCCGGCGTGAAAAATGTACGTAGGAGTGAGCGGACCAAATTTTTAGTAAATTTTTAGTAATGGAGCCAAAAATTGTAAGGGTTCTATAAATACACATAAAGGATCCCATAATATAAAGGAATATCACGTTTTTAAATATAATTCTGCTTCCTATTCAATAAACTAATGTTGCAAGGATTTCAAATAGCGCGCCGCACAGGAGCAAAGAGCTCGTGGTAATAGTGGGGATAGAAAAACGCCGAATTGCGGAGGGATTTTTCGCCAAATTGTGGAGGTAAACGAATTTTGGAGGGCCAAATTTTGGAGACTCCAGTGTATATGCCTGAATGCTTCTTATTACCAACTAGCGACCCGCCCCGGCTTCGCACGGAAATATAAAAAATGGTTATTGTGGGTTATCCCTAAGAGATATATACCATCGCGGACTTTTTTTGTAGACCTTTTTAAGGTGTACAATATTGTAGTACATTATTTTGATCTATCTCATAGGGTTCAGGCAGCGTTTGCAATGTAAACGCAAAAAAATGTATTTATTTACGACATCGCATTAGAAACCTCTAAAATTATCAGTGTTTCTCTACTATAGTATGCATGTATTATACATATAAACCTTCCTCTTAAATCACTCTATCTATTAAAAAAAACCGCATCAAAATCCGTTGCGTAGTTTTAAAGATCTAAGCATACATAGGTAGGTTGGGACAGACAGCGGGAAGCGACTTTGTTTTATAATATGTTATGATTATGATTATGATTATGATGATACATACATATTAAATCTACATAAGTACAAAGTTACTAAAAGACCATGACGAACACGGCGCTGGTGGAACCAAGTGTGGACGGTTACCGCAAATATTCGCCTTATTTGACTTCTTTGATGTGTTTTTGAAAACCGACAAGTTGACGGAAACGCGTATTTGCTGTTAGCGCTATTCGCGTTATTTGTACAAATACAATAAATATACGAATACGCTACGCCAAGTGAAGTGCCGCCATTAAATACTAATATGCAGGGTGATTCATTGAAACCATTCGTTAGGTCCCATGATCCCTTATGAAAATGCAGTGCACAACATTAGTTTTATTTGATTAATGATGTTTGCAATATGGAATATATTTTTGTTTAAAGTTTTTCTGAATTTACAAGTAACCTCTAATAACTATGTTTACTTTTCCTACAACATTGTCAGTATCAAAAAACACATAATATTTACATTATTAACATCGTTTATAATGTATAAACTTGGCCGAAACATCATATGTAATTTCGTATATTACATCATAAGTGTAATACACGAAAGTAACTAGGTAGTAGACTTCCACACATTTGCCATTGTTTATTATGAAATTATATCACATTAATCAACATAACATTATGTACATATATCGGAAGTTGTAAAACAACGCCAGCTATCACAGGACTACTGGAATAAATTCGAATTGGGGCGCCCCCCATCATATCCTATGCGTATTGCCTATGTGTTGCGTTGCCGTATGCCAACCGATTATCAAGACCATAACTTTTCTTTAACAACAACTGCTTACGCTGATCTGTAGTATCTGCGATTGTTTATGACTTGTTGACATAAGAACTACTCAAAAACATTTGGTGGTTACAGAATAACAACTCGTTGTAACAATATATTTTATGCAATTCAAAATTTTGTTACCTAACTGTTAAAACTTTCAGTTACTTCAAGTAACAACTGTTTTCAGTTGTTATTCTTAACAATTTTCAGAAAATTTACCTGTTTGTTTTGCGCATGATCGCTTAGTTGTCACAGAAAGTGCAGATCTACATATTTCTTTAGTAGATTTCTATATATGTATGTATATATATTCTATATTCTATATCTATGGATCATATCCTAACCTAAAAGTTGAAGTATTATATGTATAAGTATTGTGATTGATAACTAAATTATTTACTTGTACTAAAGTTTTTTAACATGTTAAATCCCGGTGATGAGAGTGAATCAGAACCTAAAAGGCCTCATCAAAGACAGCATAGTAGACCTGCCCCTCAAGTAGGTGTTTTCTTAATTTAAATTACACAATTCTTATATAGTACTGTTTTTAAGTATAAATTCACTCAAGAAGAGTTACGAGTGATCAGAGAATGCAATAAGGAAAGTTTTTATCAGAGATGTATACCTTTGAGTGTTTTTTTAGGGGGTTCAACATACTACGGTGTTAAAACAGGTGTATATCCTTAAATATTTTTATTACATTTGACTTCACAATATTTTCAGGTTTTCTCAGGCCCAATCCAAGGTTTGGTGCAACCCCAAAAGTTATTGCTGCTGTTGTAGTAGGGTATTTTGTTGGTAAATTTTCTTATCAGTCAAAATGTGCAGAAAAACTTATGCAACTCCCAAATAGCCAAATCGGGGAAATGTTACGACAAAAACGAAAAGGCAATCTTCAAGAAAGGTAATCTTACTTATTTGTTTATTTCAATAAGCATCTTAACCTGTATGATATACCTATTGTACATATCTTTCATATTTATCATATCATATCGTTAATATTTGAGGCTATGTAGCTATATCCTTTATAAATACAACCAATTGTACGAGCATACTAATAATTAAGACATTAAGGTGGCACAGCAATTGCGGCACACACGAAAAATTCATCGATAACAAATTGCACAATATTTAATGCTAATTTGTTACCGCAAAAATTAATTTATTGATCCATCCCCGTGATTAGAAACAAAGTGTGTGCTGGCTTAAAGTTTAAAGTAGCACACACCGCGTTAAATTATTTTTTTTTTTTTTTTTTTGGCTAGAGCTAATTTTAATTTAATTTAATACCGCAAAATAATATGAATAATTAAGCTTTGAGTACATATTTAAAAAAAAAAAATGCGTGACTGTGCTGGCTTAAAGTTTAAGGTAGCAAGTACCACGTTAAATAAGTTTTTTAAACATTATTTCGCCTGAGATAATTATAACTTAATTTTATACCGCAAAATAATATCAATAATCAAGCTTTTAATTGATCAATTATTGAGCACTAGATTGATCAATCTTTTCCCAATTTTTGGGGGAATAAAGCGGACGCCGGAATTATCAATTATTGGGGAATTTCGTGGAATGGCGGGCAATTCTGTTTTATCAGGGTGAGAAGCGGGAAGTGAGTCAGTCATTCCGTCCCACCTCCCAAAAACCTGGGGCGAGAGTGAAGAGTCCAGTCTAAATTTTTTTTTCGATTTAAAATAAGTCTTTTTAATACTCGTGTGAAGTTAGCGCCGCTTACTTTAAAAAATTACAATTCCTTCGGAGTTCTGAGAGGATTAATACTAGTTCTAGAGTTCCTGATGCATAATTGCAATAGTTCTGATGATTTAAACACGAAAATTGCGAAAATAAAATTTACGGCGCTAACTTCACGCAGCGCCGTTTTTTAGCTAAAAAATAGTTCTGATTCATTTTTTTGATAGAAATAGAAGGGTTCTAGAGTCCCTGACTGTTTTTAACAATAGTTCCGTTCATTTTGTAAAAATAAAAAAAATTGCAAAATCCAAAATTTACAAGAAATACAAAAAAAAAGTTCTGAGTGGAGTTCTGAGTAGCGCCCGAAGAGTTCTACAGGATTCTGGAAAGACAACATTTTTTCTGAGAAATTGTTTTTTTTATAAACAGTTTCGAGGGCCAAAAATCTAATTTTCCTTATAAAGAGGAGAAAAATCAACCCCCGTGAGTTCTGATTGGAGTTCTGAGTAGCGCCTGAAGAGTTCTACGAGATTCTGGAAAGACCAAAAACTTTAAACCAGCACACTCACACCTTTTTTTAAATTGTACTAAAAGCTTGATTATTGATATTATTTTGCGGTATAAAATTAAGTTATATTATCTCTGGTGAAATAGTGTTTAAAAAACTTATTAAACGTGGTGTGTGCTACCTTAAACTTTAAGCCACACCTTTTTTTTTTAATGTACTAAAAGCTTGATTATTGATATTATTTTGCAGTATTAAATTAAGTTATAATTAACTCTAACGAAATAATATTAAAAAAAAAATTAACGCGGTGTGTGCTACCTTAAACTTTAAGCCAGCACACACTTTGTTTCTAATCACGGGGATGGAACAATAAATTAATTTTTGCGGTAACAAATTAGCATTAAATATTGTGCAATTTGTTACCGATGAATTTTTTGTGTGTGCCGCAATTGCTGTGCCACCTTAATATGTCTTAATAATTATAAGAATTCGCTGAAATGGCTTTCTGGCCAGGATTATTAAAACCAGAAATTACTAAAAACATTGTATGAGGTACAACATCTAGATATAACTATTAAAAAATATGAATCTATCTATCAAGGGGTTCCTCAAAAGACGCACCCGTGTGCGCATGCTGCCTGTGAAAATCAAAATTTTTGGTAATGGCTGGTGGAATTTAAAATTCTTGTAGTTTCATAAAGAAGCATAAGACCCACACCAAACGTTAGATGGTTATTACTAGACCCAAATGAAAAGCTGAGATAACTTAAAACGAAAATCTTGGAAACAAACTGCAAAATATTTGTAAAATAATTTTTTTTCCTAAGTACCATGTGAATTTAAAAACTTTTTATACTCATGGTTTTTGCAAAGTTTTAATTTTTCTTGAAGTTACTACTATTACAAAATGCTGATACAAAATAAAAATTCAAACTTCCATAACAGTAGCAGATCTATAAATTTCAAATAAAATAAAACAATAAAAAGACAAATGTATTTTCTTGATGCTTATTTTATTATATCCTGGAGTGGGGGAATTTTTTTTTTTTTTTTTATTTTATTATAATTTAAAAAAAATATATTTTGCATATAATTTGAGGCCCATTTTCAAGATTTTCTGGGGTGTGCCAGATTTTTTGAAAACAATTTTTTCCAAGTTTCGTTTGAAATTGTTTGCTATCCTAGCCTGAATATATGCATACAGTATGTCCCATTAAATCCGTACCCAGTGTCAAACTATTACAAAATAACTTGTAGGCATTGAATATTTGTAGAGTATTTGCCTTAAATATTTTGACTTGTTTGTTTATTTAAAATCAGTCAAAGAATTGTTTTTTTTTTTAAATAGTGCCTCTTTCGCCAAAATGTGTAACGTTTTAAGTACTTCACGGCAGTGGCGGTTGGTGATATTTCAGTTATCCATATCTTGAAAACGACGCATGGGACCCACTTCACTTTTTAGGTGATGACTATCCTCCTATATATACCTCTTACAGAAAGGATTTATAGTGAAAAAACCGTCAACAAAGTTTGCGAAAAAAATTTCAAAAAACCTGGCACTCCCTGGGATCCCAGTAACGCTCTGTGGAATATTTGCAGTAATTTTTTTTTCATAATCTAGAAACAAATATAAGGAGAGGTTTTTCGATTTGTTACAAAATATTTTTTTTTTCAAAAAGTTATGCATTTTAATTTTGGGAAACAAAATGTTCTTATAAAATTAAAATTAAAATGGCCATAACATGCAGTAATTTTTTTTCATAATCTAGAAACAAATATAAGGAGAGGTTTTTCGATTTGTTACAAAATATTTTTTTATGGTCCTTTTAATTTTGGTAAACAAAATGTTCCTATAAAATTAAAATTAAAATGGCCATAACATTTTGAAAAAAAAATATTTTGTAACAAATCGAAAAACCTCTCCTTATATTTGTTTCTAGATTATGAAAAAAAATTACTGCAAATATTCCACAGAGCGTTACTGAGATCCCAGGGAGTGCTCCAGGTTTTTTGAAATTTTTTTCGAAAACTTTGTTGACGGTTTTTTCACTATAAATCCTTTCTGTAAGAGGTGTATAGTCATCACCTAAAAAGTGAAGTGGGTCCCATGCGTCGTTTTCAAAATATGGCTAACTGAAATATCACCAACCGCCACTGCTTCACGGTATTTGAAATATAATGTTTCAAGTATCTCGCCTCAAATTGGGAGTAGCATACATAAGGTGTCCCGAATGAAATACAGAATTTCTTTTAATCTTTGTACCTTCTCAGTTTTATGGAATTATCTCAAAAACGATTACAGACAAATCAGATTTGAAAACAAAGTTGAAAACCCTAAAACTTTCCCTATTTAACCATCATTAGATCTCCAACAATAACCGAGATACCAACGCATAACAAATTGTGGACATACTGTATGTAAATGTCATAAAGTGAAATATATTTCAAAAGATGATACACTTTTTGAGAGAGTGATGTTTTTTTTTCTTAAATTTTTAAAACAAGAATATGTGCGAACATAGTAATGATCACTTGAATTCTTAATGTATCGAGGTTTATCTGCAATCTCAATGTCATTCTGTAATATCGATCTCACTAGAGTTCCATTATCACTGCTTCATCCATAACTTTTTTTTTTAGTTTAGATACTGGCTTTGGTCCTGCCATGTCACTTGCTCCATTTAGTAGCTTGGATTCTTCAGATGTATATAGTGACCTAAATCCTAATAGCACTTTAGATATGGATACTAGTAGACCTGAAGCTCCTGGACTTGATGATTATCAACGGCCATCAGTAGATAGTAAGTTATACATTTATTTACAGTTATATATAGGGTGTCTGCAAATTACATGAAGATGTCTGTCGGTTATATCCAGACGAGGAGAGCCTACTATGCTCTCCTGGTCAAGATATAAATTGACACACTCATTACTCGCTGCCAATATGTCACACTGACGATATCTAATAAGATCGAAATCTGTATCTGTGACTTGACGTGCAAGTGACAAAAAAAGAGGAAACTTTTTTGCTTCATCTGAGCTTAAGGGAATATCCTGCTTTAGGAGGCCCAAAAAAGCGTTTTTGTGGGAATTTTTTTAGGACAGAAAAATATAAGCAAGTCTAACGAACTTTCCAGATTATTTTATTGCATATTTGAACATTCGAGAGAAAAATATTCAAACGCAGCCGATTTTTATACACATTTGTGCAACACCTTGTAATTGTAGTCTCCAATCGGCGGGAAAGATGGAGCTCGCAATTTTCGTCTGACAAAAAAAAAAACAAAGAAAATTGTAATTTCCATGTATTTTTCTTCTAGATGAACTAAGAAAAACACAAAAAAATCGTGAAATTTAAAATCTCTCAGGTTTGAAAAAAAAGTGCTTTTAAAACAAAAAAAAATCATTTTAACTTGCTTAAAAAATTGTTTAAAATTTTTTTTCGTACAATCTTTTCAGTTCAAATAGAAGAGAATGCAAAACTGAAGCTAACAAGCCTTGGTTTGTTTTAATTGAACGTCTAGTTTTCTTGCAATCTCGCCCGCCAGTTTAGATAAATCATAAAAACAAAAACTCGAGAAAATGCGCTTTAAAGTTTACCGTTGAGAGGACCGGGTCTTATTCCCTCACTACCTTCGATGCGTCTGCGGTTGCTTCTTAACTGTCGTCTCACTTCTGTTTATCCTTTTTCATAACAGGCCGATGTCTGCTTTACACACACGGTATAGTTCGGAGTTATTCGACCACTAGAAGGAGCGCGTGCTCCAAGCTTCAACTACCTGGGCGCCCATATACCGGCTCGACACACCACTGCGTTTAGTGCTGTATCTATAAAAATATTGTAAATTAGCCTCTATAACTTTAGATACATATTCTTAGATATATTAGGAATTGATTTAAGCAATAAAAAAAATGATTTATTGAGCCTCCTAAAGCAGGATTCCCCCTTAACTGTTTTACCATTAGAGTGCTTTGAGAAGGACAATTGGCAGCCGCCGACATTGTTGGACCTCCAAAATATGTCTGGTCCAATTAAAAAGGTGGTACGAAGATGGTAGCGCCACAGTAGTAGTAGTAGTACTTAAATAATAACAGTAAATGGCAATTACAGTATTAACTTGGTAGCAAATATAGAGACATCCAAAAAAAAAACGTTATCAACTCTGGCTATGAACGAGAGAGATAGAAATAACGGTCATGTCTAAGCTTTTCGGGTTATGTCAAACTTTTGACAAGTGACTGTCACAATTTGTAAAATAAACAATAGCTGTCATATGATGTGACAGTTTTGACAAGTAAATAAGGTTATAAATTCGAATAAGAATAGACATACGTCTTTTTTTTCTTGGCCAACTTTGATGACGTTTTTTTTGGATGTCTATGCTGGTTAATGTAAACAAAATTATTTTCTTCATCGATATTCTGATAAAAGATATTCTTAAAACAAATTAAACTTACCTGACCAGATGTAGAAACAAACTCTCAATACTTTTTTTTCAAAAAAGGACTTTCTCTAGGAATTTTTCAAAAGACAGTATTTTTTTAACAAAATAATAATCATTCTAATGTTATCGTTTATGGTAAAAAAATTCAACCCATGTAAGAATTTTACACACTAAACTGGCAAGCAGCCCATGAAAAGTTATCATCCAATGTATTAATTTAGCCAATATTTTGCATGCTAAATTTGGTCCAAGTTCGAAGGAAGAACAATTTTAGCAGGTTTTAAAAATGGGGGAAGATTTGTAGGTTATGCGGTTAGTGTTGTGATTTTCATCATCTTTGGCATTTATTAATGTGATGGTGGATGATGTTGAGGATAAATTCTCGTTTATTTATCTTTTACTTAAAGCATGCTGTATTCTACTTGACAATTATCAGCTGATTGATTAGAAACTACTTAAATAGGGACAAATAAACAAACTATAAGGTTTGTTCCAACAGAACAGTATGAACCGTTCTTGAACAAGTAGTGAATTATTTTGTGTGCATATGTCAACTTATTATTAGTTCAGAACTAATCTCTGTTCTGTGATGGAACAGCGGATTTCTGCTTCTACCATAAATTTCGAATTAAACAGTACTGTGAACATAATCGTAAATCTACCTTCTTAAGGGATTAATAGTCTATTTAAATATTTTGTGACTGATAGTAAATATTCTTTTGTGTTTTGTCTTCAATCATATCAATCTAGGTTGATTTCTAAGCTAAAGTAATTTAGGTCAACAATTTAGTTTTGTTGGACCCTATAATATAGTTGGTATGCATACTAATGGTTCTAAATCCAACAAATGAAACAAAATCTTTATGACATTCTTCTATCATCAATCAGACATATGGTCAGGCATTATTACGTTAAGTTCAAAGTCGTTGTACTACGCATGTGTTAGAAAGTAGTCCCTTGCAGTTCCATCCTCTAACCTGGAACTAATTTCGCCATTCTAGAACCAATTTAGAATTAATTCTGTTGATGTTGGAACGTTCTCTGAACCAATACAGGAATCAGTTCTGTGTCTGTTGGAACGCAAATTTCAATTTACGCACACTCCATACGGTTCTGAACTGATACCAGTACATGTTGGAACAAACCTATATATAACTCAAAAACTAAAACTGTTTGTTTATATTTTCCCATAGATCATATTAATTTGTTACATAATCAGCACTTAAATGTCAGTATAATTTACGTTTAATTTATTTGTCGTCTTTATTAAAAAAAAAGAGAACACGTTAAATAATAGTACCTATATGACACAACAGTGTACTTTTGGTGTTTATACCAAAAAAATAATTATTTCATTGTGTCTTACATTGAAGATTAATGTTGCAGATCCAATCTATGAGGAAGAAATGCCGCCTGTCCAAAAACATGTTACTACTTATGAAGAATTAAGAAAGCAGAATCGTGATGAATACCAGCAAAAGAGGATTGGCAATTATAGGTAATTGTTCAGAATATATTCACCAAAATTCTGTACTAACAAAACTGCAATGCCCCACAAACTTGAGATGAATTCCGAGCGTGAGAATTAAGTTTTAGAATTGGATATTAGACAAATCTGCATTTATTGCCATAATCGTGATTTTTTATTCGCTTCCGTTTAAACCCAAAATGACGCCAACTTGTGAATCTTTAATGGCATGTGATGTTGATTACGTATGGGTTCAGAAGGCACATAGTATTTATTTGTATAAGTATTTAATAGAGAAAACTAAAAAAGAATCTCATTGTACTGCTGACGAGCAAATAACTCTGGGTACACAAAACAGCAGTCTTCGCCAGCGACAGGTAATTTTAGCCAATTAAATTAACCCCCACCACCTCGCTGGGATCTGAGATTTTAATTTGATTGGTTAGAATCATGTCGCGGGCGACCCAGGGTAAATATCATTTAATTTGGAAATTGTAGATGTGATTATTTGTGTAAATGTATGTATATACAATATATGCATGTTTTAAAAAAATAGATCCTTCCAAGTATTGTCACAAAGTGGCACTTTAGATACATACATACTTTTGTGGTGAGTATTCACAACATGATTAGGGGGTATATTCATATAGACTATCTGCAGAATAACTAGAAGCGCCGCGCGCGGAATTTTTGATAACTTTTGTACTGTGGATTTTGTATTGTGCCATATGCGTCGAATTGTTTTTTTGTACTATTTTTGAATCTGGGAAAGAATTCACAGTGTTGCAAATGTTATTAATTGCACGGGGAAGAATTTCTTGATGAAGTAAGTATAATTTTCACGAGAATCATATTTATATTTTGTGTTGAAACTGTCTAAACTATTTGATTTATAGGTTATGAATGTAATTCTAAAGAATTAAGTGAAATGTCTGATATAGAAAATAATAACGTGCAAAATTAGGATAGTATGTACAATAATAGTGCAATTAAATAAAGAGTCAGGTTTAATGATATTTATATTTTATTAAATGACAGTCTATGTACCACAATTTATATCATATATATTTTTGACAAATGTTTTATACAACTCTCTTGGTGTTGCGTCGAAAAATAAATAATATTTATTTCGTTACATACACATGTATGCATTATTTTATTCTTCAAATTTGAACATTTCTTGTTTATATTAATTTTGTACAGAAATATATATTACTAATCCTTATTCGCTAAAATCTTCATGAGTGCTTACTTTCAAAATTGGAGGTTGTAAATTAACCAAAATAGCTGCCATAAGAACAATGTCATCGAAAATGATAAAGTGACACTGACCAAGCTAGAGTTTATTTTTCGCGCCGTGAGGCGCGAGCTAAATAGCGCCGCAGGCGAAAATTTTTGAAACTTTCAATGTCACGCGTTTTCTGGCACTTCAGAATTTCAATGAAAAATACATTTACATAAAAATATAGACTTTCACAAGGTTACCTACTCTTTGGAATTTGATGCCGTTTTGAAATACTGATATTTAATCACGATCGATACGATCGTCGATACGTCTTCAGATTAACCTAGAAGACGTAATTACGGACATTTTAATAAAAAAATTTCAATGACGGACAGTTTGACGGATTGCTTTTGAAGACGGACAAGCTTTCTGAATGACAGACTGTCCGTCATAATGACGGACGCCTGGTCACTTTAGGTTATGTAGCGCGACACAAAACACTGCACTGCTAATATGCTCGATGCTAATTCAAGATGTGACGTCCACAGTACTTCGTGTTCAAGTTATAGTTTATTACTTTCATGAATTCGATGGCTTCCGCAATGATTACAATGACATAATGAGCAATAAATCGTATTTTGCGTTTTGTCTTCTTGTAATATGCCAGCACGAAACTTATAGAGTAAGCCGCCGCGAGCGCTGTTGTCGCGAATCGCTAAGCTCCGCCTTTCTGCAGATAGTCTATAGGTGACATTAATATTTAGCTTTAATTATAAGTAAACTTCAATAGGTACATATATGTATTATTTTTGAGCAAAAAAAAATGTACTTGTATATTATTTCAGTTTTAAAAAATGGCTGAAAACTGTTAAATTTGCAGTGAGTCTTGCAATTTGAAAAAAATGCAGTAAATAAACCTACTCAGAAGGGTTTGTTAAAACTCGTAGAGGTAGCCGAAAAAAAGAAAGATAGTTTATATGCAAACATTCTTCGACACAAAACAACAATTATTTTAGGCAAAGAAATTTTAAATTTCATATTTCGTGTCGATTTAATTATGTTAAGCAACAAAATGTGGATACAGATCACTGTGAGAAATTAGATGTGGACGTTCAAGAAGGAACTTGTAGGAAAATAGAATGGCCAATAACCAGAATTAAAGATGTATTTGATTTTCACTGTATGTGTTTATTTTGTAAACGCACAGGAAGAAAGAAAAGCGAAAAACTAACTTAATTAGTATAAGAAATTATAATTAAGTATATTGACAAAAGTTTCGTTATTCGACATCCGCTACAATTTGCCACTGCCACATACAGAGTATTACTGAATGCCATGTACAGGGTGATCAATTTATCATAGGAAGTGAGTTTTTCTCGGAAACGGCTGAGAAATTAATTTTTGTGAACGGCAAATCACTTTTACGCACCTTCACTCAAAATTGAGGCAAAAATAAAAAATATTCATAGTTTAAATCGCGGCAACCCTAGACTCTGCGCACTTTCGCAAAGGCAACCCCATACCATCATATCCGCAATAACTACATTTTCATATATAATTCATTAGGAAAAACGATGAGGGTAATTTACTAATATCAGTTCACCTGTTTACACCTGGCAACCCCGTATTACGGCAGGAAAAATGGTAGGCAACCTTACTTTGCCCTTTAAGTACATCTTTGGTTTTCGAATGGTACTATTTTTTTTAAGAAAAAGAATGACCATAATGTCCGCAAAAAATTGCATTAAATAATTATTAATTAAAAATCGCCTTGCGCGGATATGGCGCGGCAACCCTAGCACATTGTATTGATTTATACATTTTATTGTATAAAATATATATAATTAGGAAAAGGATGAGGGGAGGTCGACTTAGGTCGGGATCTTGTACTAGTAGTAAACTGAATGCTTTTAAAAAAAATCGGTAACTCAGGAATTATTAAAGTAATCAGTGTTTTCTTTTGTTTAACACTTTTTCAACAGTTTGGCTCCATTTCATATGCTGCACTATAAAATTTTTTAATATTTCATATAGTTTGCGACAGGACAAAATGTCATCTACAAAATTTTAGAATCTCGAAATTGGTGAATAATTTTTCTTTAATTTTTGAACATTCGTAAAATATCAAATATACTGTTATAGGTGCTCTAGTGTATTCGATAAATGTGTAAAAGAATTAAATCTATAACTTATATAGTTTTTTTTTTTCATTAGGATGTATGTATTAAAAAAACACAAATTTTCTATTTGGGTTTGTAAGTAGTATCAGCCATTTAAAAAAATTTGCTCTACTAAAAAAAAAATTGAATACTGTATTCTATACGGCTCTAAATATGCTCTACACAGCGGTCGGCAATCAGCGGCCCGCCAGCCTATTTTCTACGGTCCAAAAGGAAGAATAAAAAGTTTTCAATTCTATTTCCTTTTAAAATATTTTATGAATTATTTTTTGACCGTTTTATTTCACGTTCATTAAGATCAGTTTCGTCTTATCTACAATTACATGTTATATGTAATTTACCATACTTTACATTTATCTAGTATGACATATTTTCAGTTTTTGGATGACATGTGGCTCGCATTATATTCATTGTACCACCAAATGGCCCTTCTATAGAATGAGGTTGACGACCCCTGCTCTACAAGATGGTATGGGTTTCATTTAGTTGTACGTTTGGGTCACCCATAGGCATAATATTCAGCAGATTTTCCTCCACTAATATTCAAATGCTTAAAAACCGAAAACTGTCAGAAAAGCAAAATAAATTAAACTGTATATTTGTCTCAAACAGAAATGTTTTTTAATAAACTCGAGCTACTCTAGATCACTATAGGTAAATCAAAAAACAAATGACATAATGTGTTAAAACGTTTCAAATTATTGGGGGTATCATTGTACTCAGAATGGCATTTCAAATCTAAATGATTATAAACATGACATGCTATTAAAGATTTGGAAGTTGGGGCGATTTTGGGTAGCTTTCTAAGAACGTCACGAACTAACAGTTTACTGAAGTATGAAGTATACTTGTATAGTGAGATTAACAATTTTCTACCTATTTTCAATTAAGAATGGAAATACAGTACATGTACATATACAGTCGGAGTTCTGGCATTCCCAGATTAATTAATTTATTTATAGATTTTTTTATGGTGTATATTTGCTTGAGAACTGTGAAATTAGTTTCATTGTGAGAGATTGTGTTAAATGATTACAGCATCGAGTTATAGGGTTATGTAATTATGTGGTTATGTGGCTGCGGGGTTATTGGGTTATTGTATTATAGTATCATGAAGATTAAGAGCCATAGGATTTGTGGTTTTACAGATATGGTGAATTTCAGAGTGTTTTTTGAGGTTATGGCGAAACTCTAACGTGCTGGGATAAAACTGACCCCGGATGCAGATTCAGCGACCCCAAAAACATACAGTACACATAGTGAGACCCCCCACGTCAGAAACTTTTTTTACTGGGTTTTAAGGTTATGGGGTTATAAGGTTATGTGGTTATGTGGCTATGGGGTTATGGAATTATTAGATTGTGGGGTCAGTTGGTTATTGTATAATAGGGTTTGTGATTTTAACGGATATAGCAAATTTGAGGGTGTTTTTTGAGGTTATGGCCGAACCCAGACGTGCTGGGATAAAACTGACCCCGATTCGGATTCAGCAACCCCAAAACATATAGTACACATAGTGAGACCTTTTCTGAGACATAGTCAGAAACTTTTTTTGTGTGTGGCTGTGTCATGATTGAGTCAGAGGGAGAGTACATGTTACAACAACATAGGACACACAGCCAAACCCTGTGACAGGTGCCAATTGTCACAAGCAAGATTCGAATCTGTGCAGATAACAGCTTTTGGAGTAATCACCATCTTCTAACCTAGTGACATTCATGAATTCATGAGAATTTTTTTATGATTTACATATTACGTTTTATGGATAAAATTGATTTTACAATTTTTGTTTTGTATAACAAATTTTCGTTTAAAGTACTTCTCATCTCCCGTCCTCTAACAACATATGGATATTTTATCAATGGCCGCTAGTGCATATGATTTATAGCAGTCTGTCTCTATCATATGAATGAAAACAAGGAGAAGTGACGTAGTGAGAGGCAAAAAATGTTTTACCCCTCCAATTGTGCTGACCCTATTTAACGGCGAGGAAATCTAGGTTAAAATCAAACTTATATTAGATCTGAAATTCAATATTCAATTCAATGAATTTTGAGTTGTTAAAAAGGTTAAATTAAAAAATGTCTCTAGTTGAAATTTTTTCTTCAGGAAATTAACGTTGCCACAGTAGAAAGTGCCATTTTTTGTTTTTGATAAGATAAGCAGGCCATGACGAAAGCAGAAAACCCATTTTCTAAGTGGGTAAATACTTGTTCTGTTCAAAATAGTAAACATTTTATCAAGGAAAGTTCTCCGCTTAGAATTAAGATTTATACATGTATACAAAATTTTAAAACCAACGGCCTACTTTGTTGACCTTTTCTTTTTATACCTTTAGTAGGCAAAACTGGTACCAAAATTCTCAACTTAGGTACCAAAATTCTTAAAGTAGACCAGTTTTCGACTTTCTGAACAAAAGTTCTCATGTACCAAAAAAAATATTCTATAATTAGGATTCAAGATATAGAGTGATGAAGGTTGATTATTTGGCTATTAAACTTACACTTTTCTCGACGCGGTTTCGCCAACCAAGTTGGCATCTTCAGGAGAAGATTAAAACTAAATTCTAGCCTACACACTTGCATTATTTATACTAAATTTGTTGGAATAAATTCCTTCCTTTATTTAAGGAAGCATAAATTTAAGAGAACCCTGTACAATTCCACGACTTTTCTAGAGATACTGACAATTCCAAATTTGCTTCGTTACCATATGGACCTAAATTCACCCGCGGACTAGATACAATTTTTAAAACTATTAATATCAATTTGGTTTATAATTATAAAAATAAACTACAGACGCTTATGGGTAACCCCAAAGACAAAATCGACAATAACGAAAAGTCAGGAATATACGAAATAAGTTGTAAAGATTGTGATCAAAAGTATATTGGGCAAACAAAAAGATCTATTTTGACTAGATTTAAAGAAAACATGGCTCATTTGAAATATGGCAGAACAGAAAAATATTGTGTTGCCCAACACGCTTTTGACAACAATCATAGGATAGACATAAATAATTTAAAATTAATTAGAATTGTAACAAACAGTAGACAGTTGGATGCTTTTGAAAGTTTAGAAATCATTAAATGTAATAGTAGTATAAATAAGGACAATGGTCCGATACCCACCAGTCCACTGTTTGCTCTGATAAACAAAGACAGTTACGATTCAGTGAACCGTGGCAACAAATTTAGTATAAATAGTGCAGTGTAAGCTAAAATTTAGTTTTAATCTTCTCTGAAGATGCCAACTTGGTTGGCGAAACGCGCGTCGAGAAAAGTGTAGTAGTTCGTTGTTTCGTGGAAAACGTCCAATTTTTTGTTTTTTTTTAATCTTTATATGTTTGACAAAAAATATCGGGGAATAATTATGTACTGTTAAAAAATAATAAAACAGGTAGGAGTTTTAAAATATATTTACAAAATTTTAGAGAGTCTGCAAGGGCACCTTTAGCTTCATCGCCTTCAAAACCTGCTCCAGAAGATGAAAACAATTACGAAGACAAACGCACTGCAGCAAAAACCAAGTATGGCGATGTTTGGGGATAACTGAAAATCAAAATTTCTAGTACAAAACTTTATACCTACATAATATAGTAACCTTTTAAGTGGAAATAAGAAATAAGCATCATGTCTATTCTCTTATGTGTTAGTGTTTTATGATATTTTGTGTGATATTGTGTGAAATCTTTTTAGTTAACTGTGTGTTATTTTGTTTATTAACTAAAAAAATAAATAAATATAGTTATACAATAAATAAAATTAATTGCATGTATTAGTTACAATTTGTTTACTTGCTTCATATTTCCATGTAACAGGTTTTATGGTGTGAAGTTAGATGGGCGAAAATTAAAAGGATATTTGAAGAAAAATGTAATAGTTAATTGTAATAAGTTTATAAATAAAAAATAATAGGTTTCATACTTTCTTTCATCTTTTATTATCTGTGAGAAGCAAGATTTAGTACCAGTCTAGATTATGGGAAACACAATTTTGACAAAATATTAATTAATCTAGACCATACCTTTCCAACTCTGGTGCTATTGCCACTCCGGCCGAGCACCAGTCGAGCGCAGGCACTGGGAATTAAATGCAAGAATATGATGCTGTCTGTCTCTGTCGCGCAAAGGCGGCTGTGCTGCGGACGAGTAAGGAAGGCAGTGGACAGGCACCTGTGCTGTGAAGTGCAGCACCGGTGCGCGCCGGCACCGAGTGCTCGTGTTGGAGAGGCCTGATCTAGACTAATTAGGAGGTGCTGAACACGATGCAGTTGGTCTCGTGTTACGACGCACAGTGGTTCGAAACGCTAAATAAGTGATTGAAAACATTTTGTATTATTTAATATTAATATACAGGGTGTCCCAATATTCCGTGTACAACGAGCTACTACATGCTCCTGACGTCAAAATAAGTCGATACTTACTATACGAATTTACCTATATACCAAGTTGTCTCGTTTAGCCGCTAGAGGCCGTCAAAGTTGACATAAAATTTTAGTTTTTTGCCAATAACTTAGTAACGCCCTGTATGAACTTAATGAAATTTGGTGTGCTAGTATGTTCCGACAGATGGAACATTTTGACATTTGAATTGAAGTTATTCCATTAACAGAGTGCGAAAATTACCCCTACCAAGTAACCTGCTCGTGTTTTTTTGGTGGGGGTGATACCGCTTCATCTAAGATAAGCAATTTTTTAACAAATTTTATCTCTTGTAAAAATTTTTGTATTCCTTACCGTTTTTGCTGAATTCATGTCTTATTACATCATTGTCGATTCTAATATGATTTAATTGATTTCACTTTAAAATTGATTTTAGGACTAAAACGAAATAAACAAACTTAAATAATCATTTATTGAGACTTAATTAGGTGTTCAAAATGACCCCCATTTTCATTAATACAGAAATCAATCCTACGTAAGAAATTAAAGTGCACTCTTCTCAGGGTTTCCTCGCTCTGCAATTCTTGAACGGCATTTTGAATTCTGTTCCACAATTGTTCCTCGTTCTCAATACTCGCAGAGTAAACTTTCTGTTTTAAGTCACCCCCCAAATGAAGAAATTTGTTTAAATTTAATTAGGTGTTCGATACAAAGATTTCATGTCACCTTTGATAAATCCAAATAACAAATACTAGTTGGCCAAGTTACCAGGTGAAACAAATGCTACAATTTGAAATTTGTCATTAGTGTCATTATTCTGTTGACTCTGTAAGATGGATAATACATACACCTTTGACGAACAAACCAATATGTTATTAGTATTAGAAGTGTGCGCGAGTATCATCGAAGATATCCCAATCAGAGAGGCAAGGCAGAGTTTCAAAAAGTACAATAAACAGAGTTCTCACTGAACAACTGATTCGTCCTTTTCAAATTCAACCAGTCCAAGAACTATTACCTCATCATATTGCCGCTCGTCTTCAATTCTCACAGATTATTCAACAATACCGTGCTGACGATATGGACTTCCACAAGAAAATTTTGTTTACGGACGAATCATGTTTCACAAGACGTGGAATAACAAACTTGCATAATCAACATGTTTATACAGATGAAAATCCCCATGCCATTAGAGCAAAATATTTTCAACGCGAATTTAGTATAAACGCGTGGATGGGATTTATCAATAACTCTTTGATTGGTCCGATTAGGTTGCCAAATCGCCTCGACGGCAACAGTTATTTAGATTTTTTGCAGAAACGACGGTGCCCCACCACACTTTGCAAGTATTGTAAGAGAATATTTAAATGAGCAATTCCCAGGTAGATGGATTGGCAGATGAAATGATGCTCCCATTTCATGGCCACCACGTTCGCCAGATTTGAATCCTTACGATTTCTTCATTTGGGGTGACTTAAAACAGAAAGTTTACTCTGCGAGTTTTGAGAACGAGGAACAATTGTGGAACAGAATTCAAAATGCCGTTCAAGAATTGCAGAGCGAGGAAACTCTGAGAAGAGTGCACTTTAATTTCTTACGTAGGATTTATTTCTGTATTAATGAAACTGGAAGTCATTTTGAACACCTAATTAAGTCTCAATAAATGATTATTTAAGTTTGTTTATTTCGATTTCGTCCTAAAATCAATTTTAAAGTGAAATAAATCAAATCGAATTAGAATCGACAATAATGTTCGATGTCGAATCGAATGTTGACTTCGATTCAAATGTCAAAATGTGCCATCTGTCGGAATATACTTGCACACCAAATTTCATTAAGTTCATACAGGGCGTTACTAAGTTAATGGCAAAAAACTAAAATTTTATGTCAACTTTGACGGCCTCTAGCGGCTAAACGAGACAACTTGATAAATAGGTAAGTTTAGTTAAATCGACTTATTTTGACGTTAGGAGCATGTGGTAGCTCGTTGTACACGGAATATTGGGACACCCAGTATTGTTATTTTGTCACTTATTCATAATAATAAAACTTTAACTTTTAACAAAAATAAAAATTAATCATTCAAAAAATAAAAAAAAAAAACCAAAATTTTTTATTTAATTTATATTAAAAAGTAATTTACTTATAAAATAATGTTGATCAAGTTAAAAGCAATAATAATAATAATAGTAATAATTAATAATTAAAATAATAATAGTAATTTTTTAAAATTTATATTATTATTACTACATCATAGTGTCTTAAACAGATTAAATGTTGTACAAATTTGTTCCTTCAAAACATAAAAATACAGAATAAATTAATAAGTTAATAAATAAAAAAACGAGTTAAGAATATAATACATAAAAAAATAATAAATATGATACTAAATGTAAGTAAAAAAAAAAAACTGTCAATTTATTTAAAACATTAAAATTTATCAATTAATTAATAATAATTCATCACTCTTAACTGTCTAATCTCGCTACTCTACAAACATTTCATTTCTCTTTCAACGCTCTCAGAAGAAGAAATAATTTTTTAGATTTTAGCTATTGTTGATAGCTAGAAAACAAAGTTAAAACGTGTAGGTTACCAAAACAAAAATATTCGTGAAAAATATGCAAGTAAAACGGCTTGGAAATTGTGAATATAATATAAATATTATTTCAAGGTAGAAAACAAAATATTAGTTAAACTTTTACATATTTAATGACGCAATTAAAACATTTATTTGTTGTTTGTTTGCTATTATTTATTTGCGTTTAATTTATCCGTTCACACTTGTTTGCGCTCATCGCGTTAGGCGCGCTTGGTTTTTGAGAAAAATTGCTATTATTTAAAAAAGGGCAAGTGAATGCAGAAAAACCCAAGCTACTTTTTTTTGTTGCACTTCATATTATATATTAAAAGTGATTGTATTGATTCGGAGGGGTTAGTTTATTTCGTAGAAAGAATTAAAGAAACTGTAAGTTTTTTAGGTTATAAATAATTTATTTACACATTATAACTAATTTAAAAAGTACTAATATATTCAAAAAACTTTGACACATTTTATACATATTAAAAATATTTATGTAACAGTATGATGATATCATTATACTGGGTGATGTAAACATTGATCATTCAGTGGATAATGTTGCTGCTAGATGCGTGTCAGCATATGATTCTACTCATTGTCAGTTAATATTAGAACCCACTCGTATCACCAGTCACTCAGAAAAATCATAGACCGTCATTTATACCAATAACTGTGACATTATTTTAAACTCAGGTACCATAAATGCAGATACTATATCAGACCATTGCGCTGTATTTTGCGATTTAAATATCGATATATCCAGTATTAAACAAAAAGTATGTTACGTATCGCGACTTTAAAAATATATTATATGATGATTTCAAAGTAGATTTGAACAACATACCGTGGGATAATTTTTATTTAAATAATATCGAAGACAAAATAGAAGCTTTTAATCAGTATATTGGGAATTTATTTGATAAGCATGCACCATTGGTTACGAAACGAATCAGCAAGCCTGACGCACCATGGTTAACTTATAACATTAAAAAATTAATAAAGCAGAGAAAAAAGGCTCTATCTCGATATAAACACTCTAAAAGCAGCTCTGACTGGACCTATTACAAAAGTCTCCGTAACGCTGTAGTATCTGCTATACGACGTGAAAATAAGGCCTATTTGGAACATTTTGCAAATGACACCAACTCGAAACAATTTTGGAATGCTATAAAAAATCTAAATTTACGACAAATCAAAGCTACGAACATTCCTCTAGGCCTACAAACCCAAACGAAATAAATGAATACTTTCCCGTGTTTTCTGCACCTAATAACTGTCCAAACGCTGTTGAATTTTATTCAATAAATAAATTTGATGAACGTCTTTCATTTTCGTTTACATTGAAATTTATCTGAAAATATCAAAAATAAATTATTCAGCCTACGATCAAATGCATATGGTAATGATGGAATAAATGCCAAAATGTTGCAAATGTGTGCTCCTGTTATTATACCCCATATAACCCATATAATAAACTGTTACCTGGAAATAGGTTACTTTCCTGGGTCTTGGAAAACAGCAATAATTTTACCTTTGCCTAAAATAAAAGATCCTGCGTTATCTACTGATCTTAGACCTATAAGCAATATTCTAATGCGAGCAAGTCACTTCCGGGGTACCGCAGGGCTCAGTTCTGGGGCCTCTTATTTTTATTATATACTGCAGACATTGCAAGTTCAGTCAGATATACAAATGTACAAACTTATGCGGACGACACCCAGATTTTATTGTCATTTGATCCTAAATTGGTGAAAAGAGCTAATCACAATATTAATCTCGATTTAAATGCAATATCTAAGTATTCATGTGATTCCATTGAATGGTAAAAAGTGTCAAGTAATATGTTTTTGTCCCAAGAAAATGAAGACATTTGTAGAATCGAATATTCACCTCACGATTAATAAATAACATGCTTCTTAATATTGTTAACACTGCTAAACACTTGGGGGTCATTTTCAACATAAATATGAGTCTATAACAATTTAAGTATCTTAAATTACAAGTTCAGAAAAAAATTGTGTGAAACTTACGTACTATACCAATTTTGAATTATTGTATTATTTTATATTATCCTTGTCTTGATAAAGTAACGCAGTATCGGTTACAAAAAAATCATGAACTCATGTTGTCGCTTTGTTTGTGGTTTAAAAAAGTTTGAGAGAGTATCCGCAAAAATAACGGAATTGGGTTGGCTTAAACTAGGAACTTATTTAAATATCACATGGCCGTATTTGTTCATCGTCTCCGTGATACTTCCTCTCCTCCCTATCTAAAAGAAAAGCTTATTTTTCGCCGAAACATACATGATATACATGTCAGATAAAAACAAGTTATCACTTCCTAAATTTCATTCTTCCATATTTACTAGATCATTTACTTATAATGTCATAGTAATTTATAATAATATATCAGATGCCTACAAAAATTTGTCTATAAATAGCTTTCTGTAAAAAAGTTAAATTGTATTACTTGACAAATCAGTAAGTAACTCTTTTTTTAATACATTTTCTACGCCAACATAAATATAGTTATTTTCACTCTACACCGTTTACATTAAGGAAATTTCACCCTAATTATTATTATTATTATTATTTTTATTACATTACATGCTCATTACAAACAATGTAAATATTTATCCTCCCTAGCTTACATTTGTTCTTATGTATTAGCTTATATTTTGTTATTATTAATTAATAGTGCCATATTTTATGTATTTTCTTTCAGTTTATTTATCTTTAATATGTCACCACTATTATAAATTATTATTTTTAATGTTATGAGGTTAAGTAGAGTAGCAGTTATAACTGCTAGACTTCGCCTCGTGTTAATGTTGTATGTAGTTATTGTTAATACCCATAACTTCAATAAAGTCAGTTTATTATCATTATTATTATTATTATTATTATTTGAGTGATAATAATAATATTTTATAAATTTCATACTAAATATTGAAAAACCTATAAAAAAATAAAAAGCTTCCGGTTAAGCCAAAAGCCAAAAAAAGGTCACTACAGCCCAGGGCAACCGCATTCCCCTGAGTATTTCGGTTTTTACTTGACCCTTTGGGGGGGGGGGCGATCGCTGCAGATTAAACATAAAAGCCAAAAAAAAAAGGTCACCACAGGCAACAGCAACCGCATTCCCCGAGTATTTTGGTTTTTACTTGACCCTTTGGGGGGGGGCGATCGCCTCCATCGCCCCCCCCCCCTGGCTACGCCCTTGGTAACGTTGACAATTGCGATCCAACAGTGAGGAACATTCGAAAAGTTGGTTCTTCTAGTAAAATAATGTTATCGGCCTGTATAAACAAACATGATATCGAGATGCTCTACGATCCAGGATCTGTGCATGCTGTAGTTGAAAAAACAACATGGAAAGAACTCGGAAAACCGACACTGACCAAGACGGATAATTTAATAGCATACGGAAATACTGAGATTGAAACATTAGGCAAATTGGATATAGACGTAAATGCTTTTAACAAACAGCTAAGTTTACCTTTGTATATAACAAATGATGACGGCATACCACTTTTTGGTTTAGACTGGGTTTTAGCTTTTAAATTAGTTACCCCTACCCCAGGAGCGAAGGTCTGCCATATTAAAAGTAATTCCACCCTAGAGAAAATTAGGGGGAGGAAGTTACACATAAAACGTTAATAGATGAAGTGTTACGAGATTTTTCTGACCTGTTTGAGGAACGTCTGAGCACTATTATGGACACCAAGCTAAAATCCATATAGACGATACAGTTACGCCAAAACGATTTCGTCCAAGAAGTGTACCGTTAGCGTTGCAAGATCAAATTTCAGCAGAACTCGATAGATTGGTTCAAGAAGGTGTTCTTGAACCAGTAAACACAACAAATACCCCAATTTTATGGTCTTCACCTATTGTTGTCGCAATGAAATGAAATGGCAGGGTGCGAATTTGTGCCGATTTCAAGGTAACCATAAATAAATATGTGCAAATTGACGATTACCCTTTACCACGTTTCAAGACATCACAGCAAAGCTTTTTGGAGGTAAATATTTCTCGAAAATAGACCTCAAAGATGCTGATCTGCAATTGGAAGTGCACCCTGATGCTAGGAAATATTTGGTTGTTGCAACTCACAAAGGATACTTCGCCTGCAAACGCTTACCATTTGGCATTAGTTTTGCCCCGGCATTATTTCAACGTACAATGGACCAAATTCTCTCGGGGATAGAAGGCGTTGTCTGCTATCTGGATGACATATTGATTACTGCATCGGATCCCTCTATCACACTAAAACGACTGAGAGAAGTTTTGCGTCGTTTGCAGGCTTCCGGAATTAAAACACAAAAATCAAAATGTGATTAGCTTAGAAGTAGCATTATATACCTATTGAGGCAATAAAACAAATGCCAATGTCAAAGGACACTACACAGCTACGCTCTTTTTGGGTACCATCACATATTATGGCAGATTCATTGAGAACCTTCACGTAGCATGCCTCTACATCGCCATTTAAAGAAGAATGCAAAGTGAGACTGGCCAAGTGAAGAGAGTGAAATATTTGAAAAATTAAAAGTACCCTGACCTCTAATAATACACTAGTACACTACGACCCAAATAAACCTTTGGTCGTTACTAGCGATGCCAGAAATGTTGGCACCGGGCAGTTTTGTCCCACAAATTTGCAAATGGAGTTTTGAAGCCTATCGCCTACGCATCCCGATCTTTTAATGACGTAGAGAAACGCTACTCCACCATAGATAAAGAAGCATTAGGACTTGCATATGCCGCTACCAAATTCCACCAGTACCTATATGGTAGAAGATTCACCCTAATCACCGATCATAAGCCGTTAGAACGGATTTTCGGCGAAGATAGGACAAACTCCAAAGATAGCGAGCAACAGATTGCTGAGATGGACTATATATATAACCTTAAATAGTTATAATTTCAATGTGGAATATCTTCCTGGCGAAGAAAATTGCTCTGCTGATTCATTATCTAGACTTCCTCTACCAAACTTGACAAACCGTGCAAGCTTATCAAGTCACGCCCAATTACTGCACCTAACAATAAGAAAACTTCCGATGGGAAAACAATTATTAAAAACGGAAACTCTAAAAGATAAAACGCTTTCTAAAATTATTCGCTATACACAATCATACTGACTGATAAAAAAACTTTGATAGCGATTTAATACCGTACTATGAAAAACGAATAGAGCTGTCTTTTGAGGAGGACACGTTATTCTGGAAAGGACGAATCTGCATTCCTGCTACCTTACAGGGAGAGGTACTAGGAATGTTACATGATGGACACCCAGGGATAACAGCAATGCAGTATTTAGCAAAATTACACGTCTATTGGCCAAACATTAACATGAACATCATCCAGAGATTGAAGGATGTAATTCTTGTCAGCAGTCGAGACAAAACGATAGACAGGCACCCCTTCATCCATGGGGTATATCACCGAACCTTGGTCTCGACTTCACCTAGATTTCGCCGGGCCATTCAAGGAAATATGTGGTTGGTACTCATTGATGCATACACCCACTGGTTGGAGATAGTGCCAATGAATAATATTTCCTTCGCCACCACGATAAATGCACTCCGGCAACATTTGCACGCTTCGGTTTACCAAGGTTTATAGTTACAGATAACGGCCCTCAACTCACTTCAAAGGAGTTTGAAAACTTTTGTAGTGAAAATGGCATAACACACATTAAAAACGACACCATATCACCCCAAATCAAATGGTCTTGCCGAACGCGCTGTACGAACTTTTAAAGAAAGGATGCGTGCTAGTGATCCGAGCCAAAATCAGTTCGTAGGACTACAAAATTTCTTATTTTCCTATAAGAAACACCGTCAGAAGATCAACTAAGAGAACGCCCAGTTAGTTGATGTTTAGACGTCACCTTCGATCACGGTTCGATTTGTTAAAGCCCGACATTACCAAAAACATGGAACTTGACCAGATGAATCAAAAAGAACACCACAATCGTACGGCCTCCTCCCAACAGCATTTTGCCGAAGGGGATACAGTATGGGTAAATAACCCCTAGAAAAAGGCTCTTCCCTGGGACAAATAGTTAAGCAAACTGGACCATTGTCATATGTGGTGGATATCAACGGAATCCACATCGTTGGCATAGTGACCAGATGCGAAAACGGAGTTCAGGCGTCTTGCAGAGTGATAAAGATGACAGAGAGCACATAGTACTGAACCCTTCCCTCAAGAAAACGAACAAATTGTTGACCATAGCCCGGATATGAGTAGTCCAGTAGGGTGTCACCTTGATGGAGACAAAGATCAAACATATGACCCCCGATCACAGAAATGAAACTCGACACCTATAAGAAACCCTCACGAGATAGGAAACTTCCAATGCGCTACAGGGAGTAAACTTTTCGTTGTAGGGGAGGGATGTGGTAACACACTCCTACCATCCTGTGACGCCGCTGCCTTATAGTAATTGTTGAAAAGGACGTCCAAGTGATCTGCGTAGCGCATGAGCCAGGTGTTCTGGGGCTGTCATACGGAAACGCTAGACGCTCGTACATTCGCAGCTACACACGAACATACGGACGAAAACATACCTACAGTTGTTATCATTTATCATACACACTTTTGTAATATAGTTCATGCTTTTCCTAGTAAAGTGTTATCGTAGTTTATACGGGTATTATTCGCCACTTCATAATACTACACTCTTGATCATTTTTCTACGTAATTAACTATAAAAAGTAAATAAAAAAGTTAATCTAATAGGTACAAATTGATGCAACAAAACTTTATTTTTACTTCTATTAGGTATACATTTGGTAAAGTTCAGGTACAAGAAAATTAAGATTACACTAATATCGCAGAAATAAGCCTAAATCTGAACTAAACTGGTAACATGCCAATGAACAAAACAATTTAAATTTTAATACTAAATGAACCACATTTAGGTAAGCAAAACTTTACATTTATAAAATTATTGGTACGTACTCATGCTTTTTTAGACATTTGGCATGATATGCCCTTAAACATGTTTGGCATTTTACACCATAATTAATTAAAGGAAAGTTTTTTGTGCATATAAAACAAACTCCTTTTGTTGCATATCACAGTAATAATAGGAAGCCCCAATTTAGACGTTGATGGTTCACTACTATCTGTGGGTGAAATTTTATTATTTTCCGTGAAATTAGGTTTGAGTTGGACATGACTCGGAGATTGAACATGAGTTGGCTTTCTTTCTGTTTTGGTGTTGTCCTCAGTATTTTTATTCTCAATATGTGTTTTCGTTATTTTCCAGTGGACCCGAGTTGTTTATTTTCTTTGTCTTTTTTTTTCATGTTAAGTTTTCTTATATTTTTAATGGAACCTCGAGTGTTTCATGTGCTTTGACTTTTCATTGGCTATCTTTTTTCTTTCTCTCTGACGCACCCTTTCTTCTTTCTCTTTTCTTTTTCTTCTTTTTTCTTTCTGTTTATCTTCATATATCTTTTTCTAACCACTAGAAGATATTACGAAGGGTAGGTAGTTTTTCTACCTGTCTCTTATTTTTGGATCAGGAGTTTTGGGCCACATTAGACAATCCTTTAATTCAGAAGGTGTTCTAGAAGTCTCCTTAATTGATTGGTTTATTCTATCTAGATCAGAACTGGGTCGATTATTCTCGATATGTTCACGAGTGTAGATTACGTGAGTATTTTCAATATTAGGGATGGACTGATCATTCTGTGGATGCAAGAATTTTGGTGATATCTACCTCAACATTAGTGACGAACGGCACGTTTACATTGGATTCAAGAATGTCATTCACGGTCGATTCATGCATTTCTGGGACGCCTTCTAATTCAATGTGTTATTTTTCGTTAAGAACGCTTGATTATTATAGGCATATCATCAAAGTTTTTTTCTGTAAATTCACTTACATCATTAGCTCTACATTCTACTTGGATGATGGATTCATTCTGATCTACTATAACATTAGTGTTGTTTAATGGTTTAAGCTTTTTATAGATTTTAAAAAGTATTTGAAAATTTTAATCCTACTTGATCATTGTGCAATTCTGTCTTGAAGTTTGGCTGGCCCTACAATATTACAAAAATCTTGATATCCTAAACTGTAATCGTTTGTTATTTAAGTTATCACATTATAAACGCTGCTGGCCTTCATCTTTTTTGTTTTTTCCCCAAACACTTGCTGGAGTCAGTGGCATTGGGGTCCTAAGGAACTAGACCACAAATCCTAAAACCATTTTTATGGTCGATTGTTTTAAACTGTTAATGGCTCTTTGTAGTATATGAGCAAAATGTTATTTATTCAGCTGAACTATTAGATTATGCTTCTCCACTCCAATACTGCCTGCTTCCATCGTGTTTTTAGGGGTTTGAAGCAAGTAACATCGGGTGGTTGCAGAATTCTTGTTGCGGTCGGATATAACGCAATAAGAATTATATCTAATTTAGTACATAAAGTACTTATCTCGTATGTTAGATGGGTTTTGTGGCCATCAACAAATAAGATTACAGATATTTGAATATTATTTGCCTTGAGATATTTATGAAATATATTTGAAATCTATTTATAGAATACCTTCGATTTCATCCATCCATTATCGGTCATCCCCCCCCCCCCCACAAAGGGTGAAGTAAAACCAAAATACTGGGAATGCGGTTGCCGTTGCCTCCAGTGACCTTTTTTTTGGCTTTTTTGTTTAATCTGCATTAGGCGCCCCCCCCCCCCCCCCAAACATAAATACTGGCTACGCCTTGGTCATGCCAATGCCCCAGTCATCTGGAACACTAGCAGCAGTACTTGCTGGAAGGCGTTTATATGGATATGGCGTGTGTCATTGAACCAGATGCGGAAAAGGTAAACATTACTCTCAGATTAGATTTTGCAACCCCTCGGTCCACTTCATATGCATTTTTTGTTCCCTTTGTAGCCAAAACATTCTCTTCCTTAGGCACAGCAAAAAACAGGTTTCATCCCCATTAAAAACCCATTAAAATTGAAGGATATTTGCAAAATTTTTTCCTCAAGGTAACTCTACTTTCCTAAACCAACATCTTATGTCCGTCTTCATACATTAGCACTGATGGTGTAACGCTTGGGAGTCCTGTGCACAAGCAAAGGATGTGCACAGTTAAAAATACATACCAGTGTTTGCCTGGAGTATCTTCTTTGAAAGGGTTTGGCCGACGATTTTTGTCCAGAAAAAATTTACTGCTGACTGAACATCATCTCGCCTCCGTGGGAAATCCTTTTCTGTGACTTTCCAAAACCTATTTTTCTAATAAATCTTCTTCATTTTTTGTCAAAATCGGGACAGGTCCATGGGTAGGCTTTATAAATTTGTCCCCCATTCGACACTGAAGGGTCTGCCTGTAGTATTATGAAGTGGCGAATAATACGCACGCAAAGTCGATAACACTTTACTAGAAAAAGAATGAACTATATTACAAAGGTATGTATGATAAATGATAACAATTATAGGTATGTTTTCGTCCTGTATGTTCGTGTGTAGCTGCGAATGTACAAGCGTCTAGCGCCTCCCGTATGACAGTCCCAGAACAACTGGCTCATGCGCTACGCAGACCACTTGGACGTCCTTTTTCAGCAACTACTATAAGGCAGCGGCGTCGCGGGATGGTAGTAGGGGTGTTATTACCACACTGCCGTGGTATGCTGTACTTTTCTGCAGCTGTAGATTTAGGCATTCCATTGTTTACAGCTTCAATAACATTTTGCCTCTTCGGTGTATAATTTACGGTATTTAGAATTTTTTTTCACCTTCGGCATTTTTTTATTATTTCATTCTGCAATAAAGTAATATATATGATATAGGTACATCTGATTATTGATAAAATCTGAATAATCAGAATAGTGGTATAGGGCAAATATATTAATTTTGTTGCTAATAGGTCGTTAAAATAAAAAATATGTTGAATGTTTGTACTTGCCAATAACTGCTGCACGCAAATATGAAGTAATCCAATTATTGGCCAGACGTCAATAACTACTCCCTCAAATTATTTGATACCTGGTAGTCGGCATCCGTAAAATTAACCTAACATGCCACATATTCTGCTAAATATTGATTGCAATGACACCCGTATGCCTTAATTCTGTATATATAAAGAATCAAAACTGAATAAGGTTAATAAAGGTTATCTACATACAGGAAATCCTCACTATGGTAATGAAATCGGAAGAACACTTTGGAATAAATGTGCAATACGGTATCATTTGAGGATATTTAGTTGGTGTTGAAGTGAAGTGGTGTTGAGGACACGTGGTCCCTATTTTGATGAGGAGGTCTTAACTTAACGATGAAAAGTACTTGCGATTTCTACAGAAAGAACTGCCCATTCTTCTTAAAAATATTCCATTGCAGCTTGATGGTAGTATGATGTTTCAAAAATATTTTTCAAGATAAGTGGGTAGTGTTGTGTTGGGTTCTTTAGTAATAATCCAGGGTCATTAGTAAACTTTAATGCTTGAATAATACTTGTAATTTACATAGACTTATGAATACAAATTGGCTGACGCCATCTACTCTACGTCTCTCTGACACACTCTCACCAGGGTTGCCAGTGTTGCCACCTCTCTGGCTAGATATCTAAATACATTACAGAACATCCCCCCTTTTTAGTACATGACATAATCATTAAAATGAGAGGGTTGTTTACGATCCCTAACAGGTCTTTTATTTTCATTTATAATCGAGTTTGGTAGTCCACCAACTTTTTCACTAGTGGGAGATTTGTCACTAACACTTTCACTATTCGGATTTTCACCACTGTCACAATCTTGAACATTTTCAGTACAATTAGGATTAGACTCTACAGATTTGTCTATCTCTTTGAAAATCTCGTTAGCTGGCAGTGTTGGAGTAAAGTTTGGTACATGATAAGGAGCAGGTATTAAGTGCCACCTATTCCTTCGATAAACTCCTCGAACTGTTTCTACCAAATAAGAACGAGGTTCTGACAGAATTTGAATTATTTTACCATATACCCTTAGATCCGTTACCCAAACACTGTCATTGACTTTTAACAAACTGAGTTCTTTAGTACGGTGTCTTTTGTTAAACTGCATAGCTGATTTCTCTTTCGCCCTTCTCTCCTTTTCTAAAATAGATGTAGTATCAACTGAGGTGTTTAATTTTTGTGGTATAATCGGCAAAGGAGTTCTTAATTTCCGATTCATTAATAACTCGGAAGGACTAAAACCGCATTCGAGTGGAGTGCTGCGATATGCTAACAAACCAAGGTTAATATCATCATTCTTTTTTATTAAATTTTTAGCTACTTTTACTGCAGCTTCAATGCACCCGTTACTTTGAGAAAAATATGGACTGCTTGTAATATGATGAAAGTCATAATCGCAAGCAAACTTTTTGAACTCAGATTGAAATTGTGGACCATTATCCGACCTAACGATCTCAGGTATACCGTATCGACTGAAAAGTTCCTTTAATTTTCCCACAATGTCCGACTCTGTCATTTTACTTAACGGAAAAATTTCAAAAATCTGGAAAAATAATCAGTTACTATTAAATACCATTTGTCAGTCTTAAATAAGTCTATTGCTACTTTCTGCCAAGGTCTTTCAGGAAAGTTATCTTTTAAAAAATTTTTCTTTGGGTTTTCTCGATGCTCAACACACTGCGGACAACTTTTTGCCAAGTGCTCAATCTGCGTCGATAATCCTAACCACCAAATAGATGTTTTTGCACGTTGGACGGCATTTGACTATCCCCATGTGCCCTTGATGTAAATATTGTAAACAGCGTAGTTGTAATGACATTGGTATAATTATTCGAGAACCTCTGAGTAGTAACCCTTGAGAAAAATGAAATCTCATGTCTGTAAGTATAATATGGCAAAATTTCATCATCGAGTAAATTTCGATCTGGCCACCCTTTGAAAGAGTAGTTTTTTAGTTTTTGGCAAATTTTATCTTTACTTTGTTCAGACTTAATTTCTTCTATAAAGTAAGGTTTAACTTGGACAGAACTAACAACTAGATTAACATGTGCTTCAGTTTCCTGTGCAAGTTCTTCATCTACAGGACTAACCTCATTTTGACTAAAATTTCTAGATAATGCATCTGCTACAATTAATTCTTTACCTGGTTTATATTCAACTTTATAATTATAACGCATTAAACGAATTCTGGAAACGTTGCAAACGTGGAGTTAAATCATCAATAGGTTTGGTTTGAAGGATTTGAACCAAAGGTTTGTGATCGGTTTCTAAAATAAAACTAATACCAGTAACATATTCAGAAAACTTATCAGTAGCCCAGGTTAAAGCTGCTGCCTCTCGTTCTATCTGCGCATAACGTTTCTCAGTGTTCGATAACAACCTGGAAGCATAGGCAACTATCTCTTTCCTATCACCGTGCACTTGTATTAAACACGCCCCTAACCCATAGGACGATGCATCAGCTGAGATTATGGTTGTTTTGTCTGGGTCAAAATATGCAAGACAAGGACTGTTTTTCAGTAATTCTTTTATTTTATTGAATGCTAGGTCTTGTGAAACTCCCAACAATAGCAAACATTTTTCCTTAAGAGTGATGTTAATGGTTCTAGAATTTCTGATTTATTTGGCAAAAACCTGCTTGCAAAATTGATCATGCCTAAAAATTGTAAAAGTTCAGTTTTGTTTGTGGGTTTGGGAAATTTGACTATCGCTGAAATTCGTTCAGGATCCACAGATATCCCCAAATTTGATACCTGATGCCCCAAAAATGACAACGATTTTACCCCAATAAGACATTTGTCTTTATTAAGTGTTATTCCCTCTTTATCAATCCTGGTTAAAACTTTTTAGAATTCGTCGTGTTCTTCTTTATCAGATGCAAAAATTAAAATATCATCTATATGGCTTATAACCCCATCAATTCCTCCAATATTTTATTTAATAGTAAAGAGAAATATTCTGGTGCACAAGTAATACCAAAAGGCAATCTTTTTAAATAAATATCTACCATACGGAGTTATAAATGTCGTCAACGGTTGACAATTTTTTGTGAGTTTGATCTGATAGAATCCAGAAGTTGTATCAAGTTTTGACATGTATTGTGAACCTTGTATTCTAGCTAAAATGATTTCTACTTTACCAATAGGAAAATATGATCGTAACACCGCTTTATTTAAATGTGTAATCTACACAAATTCGAATTTTTGAATTTTTATTAACTAAAACAATAGGGCTCACCCAAGGAGTGGATAATCAACTGGTTCTATTATATCAAGTTTTTGTAATCTTTCTAGTTCAGCTTTAAGTGGTTTAAGAAGCGGAATTGGTACAGATCGAGGCACTGTCTGAGCAAAAGGTTGTACCCCATCTTGTATTTTAATCTCCATTTCTGTTTTAAAGGTTCCTATATCTTTGAAAATGCTAGGAAAATCGGTTTTAATTAAATCCAAATAGGAGTTCCGTCTCAAGTGAATTTGTTCGAGTCACATTATGACAAATTTTAAGGACTTCTAATTCTACTATCGCAGTTCGACCCAAAATTGGTTTTATTAAATCGTTAATGATATACACCTCAGTAGCAAATTTCTTGTTTTCTTTTTGTAAAACAACGGTGAGTTTACCAGCTACCTTCAGTTTAACGCCAGACGGCCTGTAACTACATCTTTACAAGGTTTTAATTTCCTACCTAGATTTGAAATTATACAACTTTTCGGAATACATGTAATATCGGCTCCACTATCTATTAAAAAGTCTATAGTAACATTTAATTCAGACACAAAATTGGAATTTTCCATTCTGACAAACATACATTATTTAATTGAATTGAGCCTATGAAATTATTTACATTTTCTTGCTCTGAAATGTCAACACAGTCGCTAGATTCAACATGAATAGATCTAACCTTTTTGTTTTTGCAGACCACTGCCCAGTGTCCTTTCTTCCACAGTTCTTGCAAGTCGATTTGTTTGCTGGACATCTGTCTCTGTCGTGCCACTGCTGACCACAGAAGAAACATTTCTTTTCTGTTTTACCCTTTTCTTCGGATACTTTGACTGCACTACCGAGTTCTTGTGTAGCCTTCGTACTGATTCCTCTCGCTGTGTTTCCGAAACCCTTGTTGGCACCTGTGAATCGCCGAGTTGCAGAAATTTTATTTATTTGGGTTTGTCTCCCTAATAATTCCTTGCTTTGTATGGCCTGTAGCTCCGCTTGTTTTGCTATGGTGATACATTCCGTTAATGTTAATTTATCACGTAGCTGCAATTTTTCACTTGTTTTGACATCTGACATACCAACGACTATCCTGTCACGGATTAGCTGGTCTTTTAGCATTCCGTAGTCACAATGTTCAGCCAAAGAATGTAAGCTCGCTATGAAACTTTCAATTGTTTCTCCTGAATTTTGAACTCTGGAATTAAATTTGAAACGCTCAAATATTATGTTCCTACAAGGTATGAAATGTTTTTCGAAACTGTCTAAGGCTGCGACATACGTAGATGGCTGTTGTGTAAACTGTAAAGTTACATCTTCAGACTCTTCACCCATTATGTACATGAGAATGTTTATTTTTTCTCCGTCCGACTTGGAGTCTTGTCCTGTTACCGCCATGTATCTTTCGAATCGCTTCCACCATTGCGGCCATGACACTGGATTTGTGAAATTGAATTTTTCGGGAGGAGTTACCTGGATTGGTAATGTTCCTTGACTCGTTCCGTTCATGATTATAACTCGTTATGATTTCAAACAAGCTATAAGTAGGTATCCCAAGAGTATGCTTCGTATTGCGACGTAACTTCGGTGTTCGTTTTGCCGGTACGACGATACGACGACACTTTTTCCGGTAAACTGTTTTTCTCTTTAGTTACCTCGGGATCCCACCGCCGCTGTCACCATGTTGTGTTGGGTTCTTTAGTAATAATCCAGGGTCATTAGTAAACTTTAATGCTTGAATAATACTTGTAATTTACATAGACTTATGAATACAAATTGGCTGGACGCCATCTACTCTCTACGTCTCTCTGACACACTCTCACCAGGGTTGCCAGTGTTGCCACCTCTCTGGCTAGATATCTAAATACATTACAGAACAGGTAGGAATTAGTGGACCAATACAATGGCCACCGACTTAACTTTTTTCTATAGAGCACGCTGAAGAATGAAGTCTACAGAATTTTAATAGCAAATGGAGATATGTCTAGAGAGATGGAAAAATCTATAGGACAGGAAATTTGGAGGTCACATAGAAACTTTTTACAGGGATCTCAATCGTTTTGATATTATTTTCAAACAACATTTTTCCATTGCTTAAAATATGGTCTTGTTAAGTTTCAAACGTTAAGGGGGTTATATTCGCCAGAAAAAAATAATTGTGTGGAAATTTCACAATGTAGAATTTTTAGCCGTTCTAAAGCATTATTTAATTGTTTTTTGGCGGTTGTATCCTGTAGTCAATTTAGATGTTCAAAGTTAACAAAACAGTATTTGAAGCAGCGGAAAATGTATTTGAATTTAGACAATGTATTCATTGTCACCGCGGCAAATTTTCCAGGGAGGTGGGTTGAAGATGGAGTATCACATTTAGCGCTCAATCGACCGTTGACAGTCTGTTCCGTCAACTTCAAGAGCCTTCAAGTAATACCATGACATGAATTTGAGATAAATAGACATCCCATGCAGCCTTTCACAGGGACGGAACCAAAGGGGGTAGGTGGGGATCAGAGTAAGTGTGGCTTGGAGGGATGCTTGGGTCATCAAAGGATGAAGGGGAGTTGCGAATTTTGCGAATTCAAATTTCGACATGGGGGTTGCTTTTTGGGGTGTGGACGGCAAACCGTTTTACTCAAAACGTAACGCCTTCATCAGGGCATTAAAACCGCCTAAAAAGCCTCTATCTCAAATAAAACGCAAATGGCGCTAATCTCAAAAATGTTACGATAATTTTGACGAGCAATTTATTTAACCCAACCATTAAAAAACAATTTTTCAAACCTTTTATGTAAAATATAAAAAGTATAAAAACGCGACAATCCAAACAAGCAATATTGGAGGTATCTTAACTTACGTTAATATGCACGTTATACTGTGCAGTTTTTTTAATTGTACTCTACTTTTACTTCCACATCCACATTAGGATATACCCCAAGTGTGACATTAGATTATTACCTACATATACAGGGTGTTTCGCATAAGAACGGACACAGAGCAGGGGCATGTAGGGGAACCTAAAATATGGTGATTTAACGCAAATTGGCTATGAAAATAGATGTCAAACTTGACAATCAGGAAAAAAATTACTTAATTTTGAAAATGGCCGGAAAGTTCATTTAGCGAACAAGTTGACATGCTATTAGTGTTAGGTTTCTGTGAAGGAAACTGCAGAAGAAGTATTGAAGAATATCGGAGAAGATTTCTAATCGTGTGATCTCCCATAGAGAAACATTTTCCAATGTTGAAAGACGGGCTCGAGAAACAGGCAAGTTTTTTCAGTACCTAGCACTCGAGAACGTGCTATTGCAATCAGGGCACAAGACAAAGAACTGATTTTGAACACAATTGAAGATGAACCACATATCAATACTAGAAATTTATCATGACAAACTGGTATATCGCAAACTTCTGTGCACCGAGTTATCAGACGTAATCTACTACACCCATATCATATTCAAAAAGTGCAAGAATTGTTACCGGAAGGTTTGGTTAAACGACTTTCTGTCAGTTTATTTTACATCAAGACATTCATTTTTCAAAAGAAAATTATCTTTACTGATGAAGCTTGTTTCACCCGCAGAGGTATTACAAATCTACATATCTATCATGAGTATTCCGATGTAAACCCTCATTCAGTAACTCCTCGACATTTCCAAAGCATTTCCTCGAGTTTAAAATAAATGTTTGGGTTTGGTGTTATTGATCGGTATTTAATTGGATCTAATTGGTGGAATCGACTAAATGGTGAAACTTATTTAGAATTTCTCCAAAATACTCTCCCGGATTTACTTGACGAGGTGCCACTATAACTCAGACTGGAACATTGGTTTATGCATGATGGAGCACCGCCTTATTTTAGTATTATGGTTAGATACTTTTTAAACCACTAGTATCCAAATACATGGATTGGACGAGGGAAATAAATTACCCACAAGTTTGGCCTCGACGATCACCAGACCTCAACAAATGTGACTTCTTTTCTTTGGGGGACGTTAAAAGAATTTGTGTATTCCTCGCCAGTTGCGTCCCGAGCAGAATTGTGAAATCGCATTACAGAATTGTCATTAGAAACAATCAGCAGTTATTGGAAAGAGTAGACGAAGAATAAATTTATGCCCGAGAGAAAATGGTGATCATTTTGAACAATTTCTATAACTTATCAGTGAAAATCTGTTATTTCTGTTGTTTAAGTTGTTTGTTTTTCTATTAAATTATTCTTATACCAACTTGTTGATTGATTATCAAGTTTGACGTCTAATTTCATAGCCAACTTTTTGAATGTTCGATGATTTTAAATAACACTGCTGAAATAGGTGTTTTTAGTTATTCGAGTTTTTCTTGAAAACGACAAAGTTTTTGAAAAATAAGAGTAAGAAAAGTTTGAAGTAAATTCCTCATAAAATAAAAATGAAATTTTTTAAGCGTCAACGGGTTAAAAACGGGTCACATTTTAATGGTGCATCATCCCTAATCAACTCTTTAAAATATTTCAATTGAACTTACTTACTGTCGATTAATGCTCTTGGTACACTCACAACGTATACCAAATTTGGTTGTTCTAAGTTCAAGTATAACTGAGATATAGGATTTTTTTCGAAATTTGAAACCCCACTTTGAAGGTCTATAACTTCTCAGGGATGCAATTTAGTATAAAGGTAAGTTGGGTTAAATCACCATATTTTAGGTTCCCCTACATGCCCCTGCTCTGTGTCGGTTCTTATGCGAAACACCCTGTATAATGTCACACTTTTAAGAACACAACACACAACCTAATGTTTTAGTGAGTTATGGTGGGTTCATGCAGAAATTTTTAGTAATAAGAATAAGAATATAATAAGCATAAAAGAAACCTTCGTTTTATAATGACCCAGTTCATGCAGTAAACATAATTTTTAGTAATAATTTTAAAAATAAGGATTTGCTGCATGAACTGGGTCATTATAAAACGAAGGTTTAACTTTTATGCTTATTACTATTCTTATTCTTATTACTAAAAATTTCTGCATGAACCCACCATTACTCTAATTCAATGTAGAAAAATTGATGGGAGTGGAAGTACTGATTCCTTAGGCAGCGTTTTTTTGTCAATATGATATGAAACATCACATTTTTTAGAGTATAACCTAATGTTTATATTTAGTCTAATTAAATGTGAAAATTTACGTACATGTAGGTATAACAAGTTATTCTTTAATCAGCTTTTTTTTTAATATTGTAAGTGACTTTTCTTTCTATAATCTGACTTTTGTCAGGGTATCACGGGACCATAATATCCAACAAATTTCAGTAACAATGAGTTCAACATTATTTTTTCACTTTTCGCCCCAGTTTTTTAAGCTTATTTGTCTTGTCTATTAAGTGTTATACCTATATATTACATCACGTGTCAGAAATATGGCAGTTTGACATGCGCAGTCGTTAGTCAGTGGAATTATTTTAAATGTTTAAAGTTATTAGTTTTTAACAATTTTAAAAAGTTCAGCTGCACTGATTAAAATTCAAAATGGGTTGGCAAAAAACTTTGCTTCAGGTTGTTCCGCTTTGCAAACCGTGTCATTTTCATTCATACGCTTTATGCCTTGTTCCAAAACTAAAACATCAAAAACTTCCAGTGAGCACAGGTACATGACAGTACTTGATTAACTTTAAATATCAGCTATATAATAAAATAATTTCAATTCATTCAGTTCGCATAAATATTAATAATGTATGTGAATAGTAAGTGCATATATTTCTATGGTTACATCACAAGAAATTACATTTTTTTATTATATAAACATTAATTATTATAAAACAGGTATTCTAACTTGTCAAAATTTTAGTGAAAATGGCAAAAGCAAAATGTCACAAATGTGAAGAAAAATGTGGCAAAGGAAAAGTTCATCCAGAGATTTTGGAAAAGCTTGAAATAGGATTCAAAAATTTTTACAAATCTGGATCTAAATCGCTCCTTAAGAAGTATTTAACTCGAGAAGTATTTGACAAGCTAAAAACTAAAAAGACATCATTTGATTCCTCATTGCTGGACTGTGTTCAGTCAGGTAAATCTCAAAATAATTTGATTTAATATATTTTGGTGGAAGAATACTTCACTATACATATGGTTTTACGTCGTTTTATTACCTACATATTGTAATATTTTAATACTCCCCAGAGTTTTTTTGTTCTTGCATATAAGGTAAGTGTACCCTATATGGCCTACCTAAGCTATAATAATGTTTGTATTTTTTTGTAAATGCAAGTAACTCATCAGCGATAACTGGGGATTAATAGCTAACCAGTAGGTAAGCAATACCCAACGGAAATTTCAAGCAGTTTGAATAATTACGAAGCTCGCAAAAAACAAAAAATTTAAACAATGGATTTAGGCCATATTGAGTACATATGTACCCAATATGGCCTACAAAATTTAAAATGTAGTATAACTGTTGAATCCCAAAGAAACGGTCAATATTTCGTTTTATTCTTATATTTGAAGAGTTTGACTTTGAGAAGTTTTATTTCGTTTTATTCTTTTATAAAATGTAAATTCCAGAAATAAGAACAATGAACAAATTTATTTTTAATAATGGCTATTCGACATGACTTAAAAATGGCTATTCGACATGAAAAATAAAAAAAAAAAAAGAAATTTCACATACTTATACCTAATTCTAATATACCCAATATGGCCTACCTAGACCAAATCGTACCCAGGCCACTATCAGTTTCAATCAATGTTACATTAGTGTTCTAAATTTGAAGCTGATATATTAACGCTTTCTTTAGTTATAGTGTAGGTACACAAAGGTTAAGAGCCAGACAGACCGAATTTATTGTTTCGCTCAAACTTCAAATCTCAACGATTCAGAACATTTTAGGTCTATTTAGCCAATAAACATTTTTAGAAAAGTTTTCATGAATATTATATATCCATTCCACCACGATGTGGAAATAATAAATGATTTATTCCTGAAAAATTACTGTGAAGTAATTAAATTATTTCACAGTGACACTACTTCATAAGTGTGTATTCCGTAGTTCCACCAAAAATGTGAGTATAAGATATATACATTGCATATGTATATATCTATAAAAGCAAAAATATCTATAAAAGCACTTGACCAACAAGAAGGTGCAGTTAGGTCCTTATAAAATGTATTTAACGGTTATTTGAAGCCAAAAATGAATGCATATTTGTTGGCCCACAAATTATAACAATTTAGAAGGGTATCTTTGAAAACTGTTTATCTAGTGTGAAGGTTGCATGGATATCTTTTATGTAGAATTGTGGTCAAAGATTTTAGAATTGTGGTTCCCAAATAAAGTATTATATATTGAGAAATGAAAAATGTTACAAATACATACAGACAAATTGTTACTTTTGGTTAATTACCACAAAATGAGGTCAATATGTCTTAGAAAATCTAGGAGGGATGAATACATGTTAGGGGACTATTGTTGGCTGGTGATAAGAGAATCAACTCTATTTTATACAAGAGGAATAAAGTTAAATTTAAAAAAAAATTTCTATTTCTTTTTGTTTTTTTGTTTTTTTTTTTGTAAGTGTAAAAAATATGTTTATTTTGTTATAAAATGGGAATAACTATGTATGTAGGGGAAGTCCCGTAAGGCCGGACGGCTCCTTAAGCCGGACAGGATTTGAATCAGTACGAGAAAGAGCGCCAATTTGTTACTTGTGTCGCGGTTAGCAACTTCCTCCGAAGTGAAGTGGGGGGATAACGCTCGCGAATCAGTGCCGTTTCGTTCGTCGTGAAGATTAGTGTAAATGTTGAAGTTAGTAAAAATTTTGTTCGAGACAATTTTTTTGAGTCTGTGAACAGTAATTGAAAGAAGGGACGATATTGATTATCGTTAATAATTATTGCTATGTTATTAATCTGTCATAATTCATAAGATTTTTTATGATTCATAACTCACAATATGAACAAGGATTTTTCTTGGATGTACCCAAGGGTCCCTAAGATCGGACACTCTAAAAGTCCCCTAATGGCGGACAGTTTTACAATTAGAGATGTATATTTTGAGGCCTGTGGATTATGTATGAGGGCTAACTCTGGTGCAAGAATAACAGAATATGAAATTGATGCAATGGTGATACATTGCATTCGCGTATTGCAAAGCGAGCCGTGAGTCGACGACGAAAAGCTGAAAGAAGTGAGGTTTTGACATCCTCCCGCTATAAATAACAGCAAAAGCAAAGCCTGACGTGGTCAAAATACAATATTTTAAAGGCAAAAAAACTTAAAAATAATAAATGTAATTTGCTTTATTCATGGTTGATTAGTTCTATTGGAATAATATTTTTACGAATTTTTTGTTAAAATATTTTTTAAGTTCAAATAATAGAGGAAAAGTTGACTGTCCGATATTAGGCCACCTTTTTTTCAAGTGTTCTCTTAACTATATAAGTTGTTACTTAGTAACTACCATGGCGGTGGTGTGATATTTAGTTAGCCATATCTTGAAAACGACGCATTGGGACCCACTCATTTTTAGGGTGATGATTATACACTCTCTTACAGAAAGGATTTATAGTGAAAAATCATCGCAAAGTTTGCGACAAAATTTTCAAAAACACTGGAGCACCCTGGGTTCTCAGTAACGCTCTGTGGGATATTTGCAGTATATTTTTTTCATAATCTAGAAACAAATATAAGGAGACGTTTTTCGATTTGTTACAAAATATTTTTATTTCAAAAGTTATGGCCATTTTAATTTTGGGAAACAAAATGTTCCTATAAAATTAAAATTAAAATGGCCATAACTTTTTTGAAAAAAAAAAATATTTTGCAACAAATCGAAAAAAATATACTGCAAATATCCCACAGAGCGTTACTGAGAACCCAGGGAGTGCTTCAGTGTTTTTGAAAATTTTTCGCAAACTTTGCTGACGATTTTTTCACTATAAATCCTTTCTGTAAGAGGTGTATAGTCATCACCTAAAAAGTGAAGTGGGTCCTATGTCGTTTTCAAGATATGGCTAACTGAAATATCACGCACCGCCACTGGTAACTACTACATCTAAAGTAATATTTGAGACTGATTACATATCTATGTTGGTTAAGTACCTATATAATAGAGAGTTATTGTAACATAAATAAACAAATTAAACTCTCACGAGTTTTTTGTTATTGTTAAGATTCCTTAAGTTTTGCTATTGTTAAGATTCCTTTTGTTATTGTTAAGTGTCCGGTACTCGGGGACTTCCCCCCTATATCTCTAAACTAGTGTAATTATATTCATTTCTATTTTCCAGGTTTTGCAAATCCTGATTCAAATGTTGGCATTTATGCAGCTGATCCTGAGTGCTATACGATTTTCGCGGACATTTTTGACCCAATAATACAAGATTACCATTTAGGTTTTAAAAATCCGACTTACAACCAGCTACGGATTATGGTGCAATCGATAAATTTGGAGATATCGATCCAAAATGCGAATACGTGGTTTCCACTAGAGTTAGGACAGGACGGACGCTGGAGGGTTTTCCATTTAATCCCTGTCTTTCGGAAAATCAGTACAAGGAAATTGAGACGAAAGTGAAAACGGTTTTTGTGTGACTTAACGGGACCCCTTAAGGGTAAATATTATCCCCTCTCGGAGATGACCCCGGATGAACAGCAAAAACTTGTGGATGATCATCTCTTGTTTAAAGAGGGCGATAGATTTTTACAGGCGGCAAATTCATGTCGTTATTGGCCCAATGGCAGAGGCATATTTTATAATGATGATAAAACGTTTTTGGTATGGGTCAATGAAGAAGACCATTTGCGAATTATTTCTCTTCAACAAGGAGGCAACCTAGGCGAAGTGTACAAGAGGTTCGTGACTGCTCTTATTGAACTAGAAAAGAAAATTCCTTTTATAAAAAGTGAAAGACTAGGAAATTTGACTTTCTGTCCAACAAACTTAGGTAAGTACATTACAAGTACAAATACTATTTACAAGTATTTATGATTTAGTTCACGCTTAAAAGTTAAGAAAATACTTAGCCCACCTGACAAAATCTTTTATGTACATGGTGAGCCCATAAGAATTCTCACCCCCTTTTTTTCTGTAATGTTTACGAAAAATTACGAAAACAAGTTATAGGGGTAATCAATTTTTTCTGAAATTTCAAAATATGCTGGAACAAAAATAGAGCAGTTGTTTAATTAACATATTTTTTTAATGACACATTTTTCATTTGTTAATTTTTGATTTGTTTCATTCAACATTCATCAACATTCATTCCGCTTGTTCTTCTGATTGCATCGTCATAATTTCTTCCACAGGTTTTTGAAATTTTATGCATTAAATATAAAAATACTTGGGAATATGACGTAATTTATAGTAAGCCGTGGATAGTCATTGTTTTTTTGTCAAAAATGCACACAAAAATTGCTATCTTGGTTCCTTTGTTGCTTATGATCAGTGAAGTATAGGTTTGGAGGGCTATTAATGTGTTTTAACATATTTTTGTAATAAGCTTTATTTGAGGTAATATACCTCAAATGTTTATTTAAGCTAGCTACGAAAGAAAACAATTAATAACACAGCACCACAAAAAAAGTGAAATGTACCACTGACCAAACTTGGTGGATTTTTGGGGTCGCTGAATCCGAATCCGAGGCCCGTTTTGCCCCACCACGCCACAGTTTTTTTTTATCTTCAGTACGCTGCGAAAAAACGGCAAAAAACGACAAAAAATACTCTAGAACCCAATCAAACCTCATAACCCAATACTTCAATAACTTCATACCGCTAATTCCATACCCCTCACAATCAATAAGCCCCAAAGAACCCAGTTAACCATATACACTACGAGCCCGATCGTGACCAAATTCAATACCATTTGAAATCACAACGATCGCAACATTTAGGTAGGTAAATTTTCATCGGTATCCGATAGATAGAACTTTAGTTATGGTTTGTCAAAACTAGTTATTTTCTTCAGACTTGTAAATCTTGCAATCTCTAACTTACAACATGGACGGTATTCAAGTACATTTTCATCATAATCAGATCATTACAATCAGAGTTATATGACCTTGAAACAACAACCGTCATCGCGGAGCTCCAACGAGATACATTTTTAACCATAACTTTGGTCCGATCACGACCAAATTCAATAGCACTTGAAACCACATTAACTACATTAACCATCGAAATCCGATGAATAAAAATGCACTTATAGTGGGCCAAAAGAAATTTAAGTTTTAAATCCCAACTACCCCGTAATCCATCGGGTCAGTCCTAAAATTTAACTGTAAGAAATACTTACATACACCAATATTTAAGTCTGCGTACTAATTAAAAAGTCTGCGTACACACGAACGTACATACTTATACAGTTGGCGCCATCCAAATGTGAACGGCTTTTGGTAGTCATGAAAATTATGCCTGAATTTTATCATATTAAATCGGACTTTGTTCAGTAGCGTAACAGAAAGGTAGATAATTTAGTATATATACAATGGCAGACGTATTACTTTGATCAGTTTATATTAGAATAATGAGTAGAAGAATTACATGAGTAGTATTATAATAACTATGTATATCATAACTAATAATAATATATAAAGGTTAACTCTAATATTACTCACATACGAATTATCCTGTAACGAAAGTGTAGTTATTATATTTTAAAGTATACTAAGTAAAATTTCTCACATGCTGTATTACGAAATTTTCAGGAAAAACTTGGCTCACTGATGGTAGCATCACGTTCTCCAAAATATTTGTATAGTGTGCAGATGTTAATCGGCCATCAATTTGCCAGCACACTCCAGGACCGTGAACGCTTATCCGCACCCAAACATTGACCGAAAAGCGGCCGCTATTGGTTGTACGCAAGGTGTAATTCTCTTCAAATCTTGTATTCCTGGTCGATAAACACGTAGTCTTCCATTTTTTGAAGATTGGAACGTCTTCTCGTCGGAAAGCACGACACTGTTCCAAAATTCATTTACTTGTAAATATTAATTTGCAAACTGGACTCGCCTCTGTTTATGCTCTTCGGTTAGAAACACTTTGTGAGCAGCAACGCAATTCTTAAAGCCGCATTGTTTTAGACGCCTTTGTGTTGTTCTGAGAGACCCTGGAAATAATGTTTCTTCTCGAGCCTTCACAGCGGTTTCGAATGGATTATGACTGATAAATTCGACCAGAGCATTATCTTCATTCTCAGTGGAGACCTTTCCTATACCTTGTTTGATAGGCCTTTGTAGTCGCTGTTCTTCTTGCCAGCGTTTTTTAATGTAAAATATGCAACTTTTTACTTACATTTAGTTCAGCAGCCACTTCACTCAACGACCAGTTTTCTTCTAATTTAGCTATAGCCCTTGCTCTTTGCGCCTCACATAAATGCCTTAGCATGTTTAAAGTTACGATGTTTGATATTATTGTCAATGTTTAATATTTTGATATGTCATTAACGACGACACAGAACGGCGATTATATATTTGACACATGTCATTGCATTTACGGCGACTATGATATAAAGTTTAAATTACACCATACAATTTTGCCGTTCACATTTCGATGGCGCCAAATGTACGTACATAAATATGTACATTGTGTGTGTAATATTTACTAAACCTTGTAGCTAATTCAAGAGTCGTGAGAGGCGAAAGTTAACGAAGTATTTCGAGCTGTGAGAGAATAAAGAACTCACGTTAATCGAGACATCCGAAAGAGGCAAAGGGACTCACAAGAATCAAGTACTATAATGTCGTAACGTTATTGTGGGTTAATGGGGTTCTGGCCTTTGCCGACCATTTATGAAGCGATTTTTCGACCAGTGTTTGGCCATTTATGGCTAAAATACCCGTTTTGGATGACTGCACAAATTTTGTTTGAGGTTATATGGTTAATTGGGGTATTTGGGGCTTATTGATTATGCGGGCTATGGAATTAAAGGTATGAAGTTATCGAAGTATTGGGCTATGAGGTTCGATTGGGTTCTAGAGTATTTTTGTCTAGAGTATTGTTTAGAGTATAAAATGCATATTTTCACAAAATTGAGATGTATTATTTATTAGGTGCAAATATCATCACAAAAATTTGAAAAAATAATTATAATTAATTAATAAAACATATTTATGTTTCACAGACATAAGCAACAATTTTTGTGTTTATATTCAACAATAAAAAGTAACTATCCACGGTTTACCATAAACTACATCATATTGAGTTTATTATTGTATATATTTAATACATAATATTTAAATAACCTGTGGAAGAAAGTACGACATATGTTGTACAATTGTGCTCAGAAGAACAAGCGAAATTCAACCAAAAATAAAAAATTCAGGGTGTTCCATTTAAAAAACATTTATGTTAATTAAATAGCTGCTACGTTTTTCTTTTAACTGTTTTTCTGACAAATATTCTGAAATTTAAAAAAATTATTTACCCTTGTAAACAGTTTTTCGTAGCTTGAAAAAAGAACAGATAATGAAGGGCGCGAATTCTTCCGAATTCACCCTGTACATATAGACAACGCAATTGTCTGGATAGTCTGTTGATTTATTTGCGTCGTAGTATTAGGTGAGCAGAATACGCATACTGAACTTCAACTCAATCTTCTGCGGCCGCGGCTGGACAAAGTTATATCACTGCACGATAATGCGCGTCCCCATGTAGCAAAATAGATACATCTAGAACTCTTGCAGTTAGGTTTTTAAGTTCTACCCCATTCACCGTATTCACCAGACCTTTCTTCCACTGATTATCATTTGTTCTATGCTTTGTTTTTCGCTTCACAACCGCGTGAGTTCTGGGAACGTAGTCTCCGCAGTCTGCCTATTCGTTATATACTTGGACTTACATTCTAAATTAAATTCATCCTGTTTATAAAATAAATAATCATATTGAAACATCCTGGAGTGGGTACTGGAACCTTCGGCGTAGAAACACAAAACTGGACGTTTTCCACGAAACACCGAACTACTACACTTTCCTCGACGCGCGTTTCGCCACCCAAGTTGGCATCTTCAGGAGAAGATTAAAACTAAATTCTAGCCTACACACACACTTGCATATTTATACCAAATTTAGTTGCCACGGTTCACTGAACCGTAACTGTCTTTGTTTATCAGAGCAAACAGTGAACTGGTGGGTATCGGACAATTGTCCTTATTCATACTATTGTTACACTTAATGATTTCTAAACTTTCAAAAGCATCCAACTGTCTACTGTTTGTTACATTTCGAATTAATTTTAAATTATGTCTATCCGATGGTTGTTGTCAAAAGCGTGTTGGGCAACACAAGATTTTTCTGTTCTGCCATATTTCAAATGAGCCATGTGTTCTTTAAATCTAGTCAAAATAGATCTTTTTGTTTGCCCAATATACTTTTGATTACAATCTTTTACAACTTATTTCGTATATTCCTGACTTTTCGTTATTGTCGATTTTGTCTTTGGGGTTACCCAAAAGCGTCTGTAGTTTATTTTTAGAATTATAAACCAAATTGATATTAATATTTTTAAAAAAATTTATCTAGTCTGCGGGTAAATTTAGGTTCATATGGTAACGAAGCAAATTTCGAATTGTCAGTTTCTCTACGAAAAGTCGTGGAATTGTACAGGGTTCTCTTAAATGTATGCTTCCTTATTAACTTATCTATTAAATGGACTGAGTAACCGTTACTTTAGCTATATTCTTAATTAATTGTTTCTCATGTTCAAACCTCTCTTTACTGAGGGGGAAATTTAACAAACGGTGAATTAGAAAATTAAAACTTGCCATTTTATGTTGAAAAGGGTGGTGTGAATCGTTGGGAATATATCTAAGAGTAGCAGTTTCTTTCGTATATACATCAAACTCTAACTTATTTTCACTATTTCTAATAACTAATACATCTAAAAATGGTAGCTGTTCATTGTGTTCCACTTCATATGTAAATTTTATGGTAGGGAAACGGTTATTTAATTTGGCAACAAAATTATCTAAAGAAGAAGAAGGTGAAATTTTGGTCTCGTTTGATGTATGTACAATGTTTCCAAGTGTTCCAATCCCGCAAACTTTGGACTACCTCAGGGAATTACTCGAATTAAATGGTTTAGACGATAAATTATTAAGGAATACATTCGTCTTACTAGTATTTGTATGAATCAAAATTGTTTTCAGTATAATGGTGAATATTTTCAACAACATGAGGGAACGGCAATAGGTAACTCCTTGTCACCTTTCATTGCAAATCTTTTTATTAGTAAATTTGAGACAGAAGTAAAAGATAAATTCGAGTATTTCCCTAGAGTTTGGTTCAGGTATGTGGACGACATATTCGCGGTATTTAATACAAAAGCAATTAGTTTAGATAATTTTGTTGCCAAATTAAATAACAGTTTCCCTACCATATAATTTACATATGAAGTGGAACACAATGAACAGCTACCATTTTTGTTAACTAATATATCTTATTAGTTATTAGAAATAGTTAAAATAAGTTAGAGTTTGATGTACATACGAAAGAAACCGCGACTCTTAGATATATTCCCAACGATTCACACCACCATTTTCAACATAAAATGGCAATTTTTAATTTTCAATTCACCGTTTGTTAAATTTCCCTCTCAGTAAAGAGAGGTTTGAACATGAGAAAGAATTAATTAAGAATATAGCTAAGAGTAACGGTGACTCAGTCCATTTAATAGATAAGTTAATAAGGAAGCATACATTTAAGAGAACCCTGTACAATTCCACGACTTTTCGTAGAGATACTGACAATTCAAAATTTGCTTCGTTACCATATGAACCTAAATTTACCCACGGACTAGATAAACTTTTAAAAATATTAATATTAATTTGGTTTATAATTCTAAAAAATAAACTACAGACACTTTTGGGTAACCCCAAAGACAAAATCGACAATAACGAAAAGTCAGGAATATACGAAATAAGTTGTAAAGATTGTAATCAAAAGTATATTGGGCAAACAAAAAAGATCTATTTTGACTAGATTTAAAGAACACATGGCTCATTTGAAATATGGCAGAACAGAAAAATCTTGTGTTGGGAAACAACTTTTTTGGGAAAAACGCTTTTGACAACAACCATCGGATAGACATAAATAATTTAAAATGAATTAGATATGTAACAAACAGTAGACAGTTGGATGCTTTTGAAAGTTTAGAAATCATTATGTGTAACAATAGTATGAATAAGGACAATGGTCCGATACCCACCAGACCACTGTTTGCTCTGATAAACAACGACAGTTACGGTTCAGTGAACCGTGGCAACAAATTTGGTATACATAGCGCAAGGGTGTAGGCTAGAATTTAGTTTTATTCTTCTCCTGAAGATGTCAACTTTGTGAGCGAAACGCGCGTCGAGAAAAGTGTAGTAGTTCGGTGTTTCGTGGAAAACGTCCAGTGTTATATTGAAACATATCAAGACTCAGTGTTTTTGAATCATTCAATAAAAATGGATACTTAAAAATAAGTCTTAGAGTGTTGCCGCTGCTACTTGTGAGATTTTAAGTAGTAAGTACTTTATTATTATTACAAAAGAGAAAGAGTAACCGTTAGAAAATGGTGTGGGTTAGAAATGGGTGGGTGTTGTCTTTGGATAGAAGTCGCTCCACGATTTTGATTATTTTTCGTTAAAAAAGTAGTTGCTAAACATTTCCTTGTTTCGTTACTAGAGCTTCATATGGTAGCCTTACCTACTTTAGGAGACTTTAGGGTAGTCTACACATACTCATACCTACGGTGTCATTTGTTTTTTATATGAATGCGCAGTTTTTTACCAAAGTAGAAAAAATATTGTATGCAACTCGTGCATACGTTTTTTTTTCATTTATAAGATTACTGCACTCACAAGATTGTACCTACCCTGGCACTGGATGGAGGGTAGTCTAGTTCTTAATGAGCCACACTGTAGATGTAATTTGTATATTTGTCATAAATATTGGCCATACCCATAAGTATAATGTTAGGAAATCTAGGGTTGGAAGGTCTAGGGGTAAAAACATTTGTAGTTATAAAAGTTGGCCAAATCTGATGAGTTTTTTCAAATTCCACATGTTTATGTATTCAATTTTAAGGCACAGCAATTAGAGCATCTATCCACGTAAGGTTACCAAAATTAGCAGCAAATATGACACGATTCGAAGAGTTGGCGGATAAATTTAACCTTCAAGTTCGCGGGACCCGTGGCGAACATAGTGAAGCTGAAGGTGGCATTTATGATGTGTCAAATAAGAGGCGATTGGGACTTACTGAATTTAACGCTATCAAAGAAATGTACGAAGGTGTAACAGAATTAATAAAACAAGAAAGAGCTGCATGATAACTTAAGAAATACTAATATTGATTTACACTATGATTTTTGTGATTTAAATATAAAATAATTCGTGATGATTTTGTATTTTTTTGCAATCTTTTTCAATTATGCAATTGCAATTTTGCAATCACACTACAAATTTCATACTGTTTAAAACATCAGATGTGTTAGTAAACTGCTCGTCAAATTAGCGAGTTAGTAACACTGTTTAAATTAGCGCCATTTGCGTTCTATTCGAGTAAGACCTGTTAAAACCAATTCTATAGGGTTGGTTTTAACCCCCAAAGTTCTACGCTATGGCTTAAACGTTTCGTCGTCCACACCCCAAAACTAACTTCTGTCGCATTTTGAATTCAAAAAGGTTGACAGCAATATAGAGTCCTACAGGAGGGATTGAGAAGGACGCTGTCGGGTAAAAACCCCATCCTGGCACACATTAAGACCTCTCCAACAAGTTCTTAACATTTTATCGCTGTTCCATCCCTTCACCATATTTCCAGATCCCGTGAGATTGCTGCCTAATCAGATCCTAATGCTGCCAAATAAACTGGTGTGGGGTATCACAACTTGCTTTCATCCTTCAACATTTTTTGACTTTATGTCATGTCTACCCTCACGACTAGTCCCGCCCCTAAAAGCTGCCTGAGATGTCGTTTTGTCTCAGATTAATGTCATGGCATTTACTTGAAGGGTCTGAAGTTGACCGAACCCTCATGCATCATTGCCCTCTTTTTTTGACTTCCTTCAAAAAATCATTGGAATGGGTGAAAATTCCTGAAAGAGAGCTCATTGTGTGAATCGACAATTGTAAATTTGTGAGATGCTTAGTACGCGCGACAAGTGTTCTTTGAGAACTCTCTACTGGGCCAGCGCCTGCAAGGTAGACATTGAATAGCAACTTTTTCCTATAAATTTAAAAGCGAACGCATGTTTGAGTGGCCTATCTTGTAGATGCACAAAGAGTACTTGTCCAACGAGCTCATTCAGGAATTTTCACAAACTCGAAAACTTTTGGAGAGGGTCATGTGAAAGTAAGCAATGAATTATTTTACATGGTAGATCGATTGATAAGTAGGTGCATTATACAAAAGACATTATTATAGGGTTGGCAATAGTTTCTAGTTATAAGAGAGCCATGGAAGTGAATGACGAAAGGAAGCGTCTGTAAAGTGCTTAACGATTGTAGTGTTAAGAAAAGAAAGAATTAAACGTTCAAGTCAGACTACTTGTATTCAGTGTCACAGAAATACCGAGACAACTGTTTCGCGATCCATGCAACCTTAACAGATCAAAAGAGGACCATGGGAGTCAAAAGACTATTTGAAGGAGACATACGATTCGGAGTGGGCCGAAAAAGTGTTGAATGTGAGCATTCTCGGGGAAAGCTTCTTCAGTCACCTCACGCATCAAGTACAACATTTCAGGGTGGCAAATTTGCAGGCGGTGGGTTGGAGGTGGAATTTCACTTCATGGCACTTCAAGTAATGCCACGACATGAATTTGAAACAAAACACACAACAGGAGCGAAATCAGAGTGGGCTGATGGAGGGTTGATGTAGGCGTGACCTGGAGGGGTGCTTGAATTGTCAGAGGGCGAAAGTGAGTTATGGAACAGCACAGAAAGTATAGCCTGTAACACGTTTGGAATGGCATATTCCACACTTGCGAAACCATATATGCGCCATTCCATAACTTGTAGAATATACTATTATCATTGTTGGAGTTTGAAAATGTGGTGTATATACGACTTTGTAACTGTTGTTGTTCGCCACATAAACATTTATTAACAACAGTTTTATGGTACATCATTTTCCCTTTTAATAACATTACATCAGTAAAGGTTAAAAGTATCGATAACCGACAGTAGCAAACGAGTCATCATTATTTTTCTGAATAATTTCCCTGAAAAATAATGTATAATTTAACAAATCTGGTAGGCTGACTTTTACACGGGGAACTAACATTTTGTTCAATACCATCAAATAAACTACTCGTCAAAATTAGCGTAACACTTTTTATATTAGTGCCATTTGCGTTATATTGGAGTTAGAGACTTGCGGTTTGTAATTTTCGGTAGCCTATAGAGTTATTTTGAATGCCCTGAAATCGCTGCATTGTGACTCCACACCCCAAAAACCAACCCCATGTCGATATTTGAATTCGCAAGATTTTGATATCATTTTCAGAGACCTATAGGATGGTCTAAGAAGGACGCTGTCGAGTAAAAACTCCATCCTGGCACATATTAAGATCTCCTCAATAGGTTCTGTGAATTTGGTCGCTGTCCCATTTCTTCGAGCTATTTCCAGACCCCCCTAACCCACCCCTTTGCATATACGCAGGGTTTTAGGTGGTTTTATCTCTGTTGGGCGACTCCATTGATCTTAATGCTGCCTAATAAATTAGTGTGGGGTGCCACAACTCGCTTTCACCCTTTAACAACCCAAGCACCCCTTCAAGCCACACCTACCCCGACCCCCGCACCCACCCCCTCGGGTTCCACCCCTGTAGAAGGCTGCGTGGGATGTCTATTTGTCTCGAAGTCATGTCATATCATTACCTGAAGGCTCTTGAAGTCTTGCCGTCAAAATCTTGCGAATTCAAATTTCGACATGGGGTTGGTTTTTGGGGTGTGATCGGCGAACCGTTTAAATCACAGTATAGCGACTTCGGAGCATTAAAACCAACCCTATAGCAAATTAAAAACCGCAAGTGTCTAACTCGAATAGAACGCAAATGGCATTAATCTAAAAAGTGTTACACTAATTTTGAAGAGCAGTTTATTTCATTTCAACTGTTATTACTACTTTTAATTCACTTTTTATTGCCGTAACATCATTTTGGGGATTAAATTATATTACAAATATAAGTCTGGGGCATTCTGGTGCAAATTGAATGCTTTTTCTCGACTACAAATCTTCTTGTTCCAATTTTCGGATAGCCAACAATGACGATGAAAATACATTTTAGGGCCATATCAGAAAAACTATTTGAGCTCATACTAGCCTTTCATTGGTTGGTCATGGAGAAGGAAATATCAAAAATTTAGACAATTTCAACGAGGGGCATTTCCCATAAAAAATGTGAGGGATTCTTAAAGGAACGGGAGATAATTTTCCTAAAAACAACGTTTTTTAAAGGGCCACGTTTTGTTCACGAATTCGATTGTTGGGGTAGAGAAAGAGCGTATCGTCGTTGAGAACAAAATTGAGTTTAAGTTTCCCTAGTACACTCTCTTCGAGCTACCTCCAGTGAATGCAAAGGCCATTCGGCATATTCGACCCTCTTCTAGGGCCCCACTTTTGATACATCTACACATTTCCTTTTCAGTACATTTGAATAGGTTATAAGAAGTGGATAATTTACGTACAATTAAATTTTACTGGTAAATTACCTTTCAGAATAACCGAAATTTTCGGAAATATTCAAAAGTAAAATTGAAAGATGGCGGAACGCTCTTCATGTTGGTGTAAACATGGAAATTTAAATCGAGTTCAGTTTCGTCTTGAGAAAAAAAGGTTCAATAGTTACGTTTCCGTTTGTTTACATGTTATGTGATTCATGTTCATGTCAACAGTTTTTTAAATTAATTTTTATTTTTAGTTTTCATTATTTTAATAAGGATATTTCACGTAAGAATAATTTTAGGTTTACAGAATTCAACTTAATTTAGAAAAAAGTAAACCATTCTTAAAATAAAACAAAAAAAGATTAAGACAAATTAAAAACATATTATAACAAAAAAGAAGTTATATACATAAGAAACTTTGTACATAAATTATAGCAAATCTACCTCTGTTTAAAAAAATCTGCTTGGTAATAAGTTTAAGATTTTCTATATCAAATTTCTAAGAAATTACTACAGAAAGAAAAATTTCCTTTTTGGCATTTATTACTTTCCGAAATTTACCTTTTAAGTAAATTACCTAATAGGTGATTTACTAGTTGCTCACCTCTAGTTATAAGCTATATTGAAAAACACAGTAGATCAAAGGTTTTTAAAATAAAAGACAATGAACAATACAGATATATAGTATAATTTGCCTTTTGTATAATATAACAAATGTGTGTAAACATATAAATTGTAAACTATACTATTTTAGGTTAGGACCTGTTAGGACACATAATATACAATATTGTTCATTTAGAAATAATATGTACGTTTTCTTCAGATATGCGTCAACAACCAATATTTTCTCTCCATATTAGTAATTTTATAGTGTTCAGTGAAATATACTTTATCGTAGAGAAGTATACATTTTTCTTTGCAAGTTGTGAAAAAATAAAACTTCTTCATATACATTTACATAATATATACAATAACCATACTTGTATAAAGAATATAATAAAATTGATTTAATGACTTATTCGTCAAGAATACATGTTCTAACTATGACTTCAGTTACGGAGTAAGGATCACAGTTGGACGCTGGTCTTCTGTCTTCCAAATATCCCTTTTTATCCTCCGCACAACCACGTGGAATGCGAATACTGGCCCCACGATTAGCGACACCTGAAAACAAAGCGAACGTTTTTACAAAAGTGGTTCAATGGTTGTTAAAAATGCTATAAATGGATATCGATTATGCAGGGTGTCCAGGAATTGACAGTACAACGTAATACTAGAGTTTCTTCAACCCGATAGAAAACTACTGCATACAGCCTAAGTTGCTTCATTTAGCCACAAGAGCGCCTCAAAATTTCCAGAAAAACTTTAGTTTTGCTTGAATAATTTTAAAACGTCGTTGTCAGTTGGGACCATTTTTGGAATACGATTTAGGTCTGTAATTGGCGTTTTTTAGTGCTATTTAGTGCGCATTTTGAAAATATTGAAACACCTGAGAAATAACGTCGAGCGTAGTATTAATTGTTATTGTCACTCATGTTTTATTATTACGTGAATAATGGTTTCCGATTTGTTTTTGTTAAATAACCTAATTTTTTCGAAAGCTTTATCTTTTGCTAAATGTTGATTGAATGAGAGGTTTAGCTAAGAAAAAATAATTTTCAAATGACTGCTGACTTAGACCGCCAATAAAGGTAGATTGTGGTAACTAGAAAATGTAAAAAACTTGCTTCTGTCTTTAATGCGGATGTCATTCAAATTAAAACCTCAGATTGCCTGTAAGACTATTTTGAGAATCTTTTGTAATTCAAAATATGTGTAGAAAGTTCTTTGATTTAAAAATGATCTTTAACCATAAAACATCCTCCTTATTTCATTTACATAATAGATGTAACTCATTTTGCATTCACCGGAGTTATAGTCGCCAAACCTTTCTAAAAGATAAAACATAATGAAAGAAAAGAAAAAATATAAGAGTTAAAGGTTTCGACTCGGTAGATGGATTCAATTGTTAGAGGATTTAATCGTTGAGGAGCATTTGCCTCGCTACTCGGACATCTCGTGCTCACTCATAGAGTAAAATATGTTTTGATCAAGCAGTTAAACTTAAGAGCAACTCGCTCAGGATTTAATCGTAAGCCCTGGAACTAAGTAGTATATTTAATAAAAGACAAATTGGTGGCCATTCACGCAGTAACAAAATATGAGTAGAAAACTATGTTCGGCATTCATTATCAGGTGTTTTATTTTCAAAAGTGCCCTAAAAAAGTGCCCTATAGTATATAGCACTAAAAACCGTCAATTATAGGACTAAAGCCATAGACTAAAAAAGATCAAAACTTATAGCCGAGTAATTAAAGGAAAACTAACATTTTACTGTTCCTGCTATTAGCAGGAAACTGAGGGTCAAAATACGATTTAATAACAGTGATTCTTCGATTTCACGATTCTTCGGCGATTTGTCTAATTAAATATGAGACTCTTATCAACTCCCCCCCTCTAATAATAATAAATAATAATAATACTCAACCTATAATTACTCCAAGAGTAACCACTTAGGTCCTCTCAGGGACCTGTGCGGGAAGGAGGGCTATTATTATTTGCCAGGAACTGGGAGCGACTTAAGATTATTTCAGTAACGCTTTGCTTTACGTTCTGAGAAGCCCAAAACTCAGACCATTACCAAATCTAGGGCATGCGCGTGGATTGGCATCTATGCATCCACACCTATACACTAGTGTATTAGTGGTTGCATATCAAGCCCTGGGAGAAAGCAGAGACAATTAAAAATCGCTCCCGGCTGACTCAACAACGCGCACAGAGGATCGCGCTGGAAAGACGGTGCTTTAACCCACCTCTCCACTACAATTAGGTCTACTCCATTTTGAGGCAAAAAGAAATAGGAACCCTTGAATACAGGAACAGGAATTATCTAAGAAGAGTTATCCAGCCAAAAAAAAAGTCATCAAAGTTGGCCAAGCAAAAAGACGTATTTCTATTCTGTCTTAAATTTATAACCTTATTTAATTGTTAAGGCTGTTACATTATGTGACAGCCATTATTTATTTTACAATTATTGTGAGAGCCACTTGTCAAAAGTTTGATGACAACAAAGTTTCTTTATGAGCTTCAGTCATCACTGCTATTTTCATCTCTCTCGCTCATAGCTAGATTTGATGACGTTCTCTTTTGGATGGCTCTTTTATTATGTAGGCGTAGTGTTTCTTTCCAAAAAGTCCTACAACTTTTCTTATTATGTTGAGTGAGTCAAGTGATGAAGAAAGGTTATTATATTTGTAAGATGCTGAACGAGGAAGAAACCACAGAAAGGATTGAGTTAATCAATATACAGACTAATCCAAATTAAGGTTGGTAACCGTTATTATTGGATATATGAGATCGATTAAATTAGGAAACTAGCAGATTTTTTAAAGTTGGATAGTGATAATTAAAAAAAAACATTGAACCGCATTTTGGAGTTTTTCGACAAAATAACATTTTTTTTAATGGAACGCGCCATTTTTAAAATCGTTTGAGAAGAACTGAGTCAGATGGCAGGATTCTCTTGAAAATTGTGCGTGCTGCTGAAACGAGTTGAGATGTGTATAGAAGAACTAGGAGATCTCGAACAATATCTAAAGCCGAATCAGCTATTTTAAAACGGACACATTTTTATTCTGTTAACTAATTTTGCATTAGTTTTCGGTCCTTGTAATATGTTTAGATCCTTATAGCTCCGTTATTTTTCATCTTAGCGAAAAACTTATAACATGCAAGGTGTTCCATTTAAAAGTACGGTATTTTGTCGAAAAACTCAAAAATGCGTCGTTCTGAAAAAAAAGAACTGCAATTAAGTGACGCTAAATTTCTTCGCGCTCTGTTACAAACGTAAAAAAAGAATACTTATATTATTTTACTCTCACGAAGTATTCCCAGAAGTTTTTCCGGGAATACTCCGTAAAATAAAATCATATAAAACGCGGTGATTTTTTTTACATCAGCTTACTAATTTCCTATTACGCGCCCCATATCAACAGGCGATCCCACCAATATGATGTGATAGTTTCATTGCAGGTTGCCTGGGTTGCTTAGCTAGCACAGATCAGTAGTGCACTGTCTGATAGACTGTGTTCATATTGTCCCATTGGGGAGTCCCCGTTCTTTTGCCTAGGAAGTTGATAGGCAGAGGATATCATATCGCTGTTGAAATTCTTCGTACCGTCCATGTGCGAACGGTCTTACACTAATAAAATTCACAAAAGCTTGTGATTAGGTTTTTTTATGTTAATTTGAATATTTGGCAGTGATTAACTGTCATATTAGGCAGTTATTTTTATGATTCCCTTTTTCAGTCGAAACCGGAAAAAAAACTTTAAAACATCCTGGGTATCTAAAGCAAACATTTTAGGAGATACATATGTTTGGAGATATGTATATGATTTTTCATCACACCTTAAAAAAAACTACCTACATATATACATATATAACATTAAGTAATTTATTTAGTAGGCATTAATAATAATTATGTGATTGGATTCTGTTCTGTAACCGGGTTAATTCGTTAAACAGTGTATTAAAAAATAATAACAAAACATAAAAAGTTAAAGTTAAAACTTACCAGCACTGAAGTCGTGGATTGATGATGTTTCATGTCTTCCAGTAAGACGACGTTCATTGTCTTTCCCTCCATGAGGATCATAGGCCTGAATGTGTCTCAAGTGATTTCGGCTTAATTTGTCAATCGCTTTTTCGATTTCTCTGAAACAAAAAATAGCTGAATGTAACATGGTGTTAAAAAACTTCCGTTACCTACATCAACTGGGTAAATTAAAAGCAGGTTTACATTTGTTAACAACAATTAGAAATACTTCAAATTGTAATTTATTTGGGTCGTCTTTTAGTTCTTGTACGTACGTAGGTACATATTTATGTACAGTGGGGGTGAAAAGTAAGTTGATACTAGATCTCGGCAAGAAGTTACAGATATAATTAAAGGTTGAAAACATTTGCTATCGGAAAGTGTGTTAGCAGTGGTAGATGTACAAATGTACATACCAAAAAGTATATATATTTTGTCTATGTACATACATGTATGTATGAAGAAGAGGAAGCAGCATAGACAAATCAGTAAAGGCTCGCTTATATTTTCTTCCAGATTCGAGAATATTTCGATTTCTATGACCCAAAAATGGAGTTGAAATAGGGACTCTGGCGAGGCCAAGGTAGTAATTCAATGTTATTGCCGATAATACTGTTGAAAATACTGCTTAGCGACCCTCGGAGTGAAGAGTCGCTAAGCAGAATGATATTTCGATACTCCATTCTATTAATTATTTTTCTACTGTTTATTTTTTCATCCACGGATGCATTTATATTCATACAAACACGTGACAGAAATATTAAATTTCACACGTGTATTAGTAAATATCATTAAAACGAATTTATTCAGGAATTATAACACAAATCGTTTTATCCTACTATAAACAACGCATAAAACCGAACTGAAAATATGAAATTACAAATTTCAAGGCTATGTAAACATATCAAATATATTTCCTTATTCGTGTATTTTATAACTCCTATTTAAATTTTAGAAAATTGTACCTTTTTCTGAGATGCACCTATTTGGCACTGATGCACAAAACATCTGAGAAATCTAAATTTTTGCAAAATAACTACATGTAATTAAAAAAAATCGTGAATGTTTTTGATTCGTTTGAACAATAATTAATATTTCTACTTTCCATTAGTATGCAGGGATATACTCGATTATCTTTTGCTGTCACATAAAAAACTACTTACTTTATGAGACCTAGTTATGAGCTTATCTAGCAAATACCACATTTTAAGAACCATATGTAATACATGGTTGAATTCAGAATTAAAAATAATTTAAGGATTCGAAAAAATTCAAACACCGCTATTTAAAAAAATAGTTTATGATTCCAAGAAGGAGAATGAACAACGTGATCACGCTAAACCTTATTACAAACTGATATGAGAATTTATTTATTTTGTCATAATCCTGACAATAATGCGAATAATAAGAAATCAAAACCGTTTTCCAAAAAATACCCTTTAAAAAAAATCAAATACGGAAAATATATTTTTTAATGTTTTACTTTTCTTTCTATATTGTAATATTTTGAATAGCCATCTAAAGAGACAACTTTTTTCGCATTTTTCCTATCCAACCAAGTTTGTATCTCGTACTATTTCCAAGATACAAGATATTGGCTTGTAGCATTAAAATGCTTTCCATAACAGTATAACATACCATAACGTAACATAGGAAGGAAAGTGTAACTAAATATTGCACTATAGTTTGAGAAATACTTCGATATCTAGTTGCAATATATGTACCTATGTACATAGAAAAAAAACTACTAATATAAAAGTTTTGGCAAATTTTCTCTTATCTCTCTATTATCTTTTAGGTTATCAAAATTAACAAATGAATATCGAAGTCACAAAACGCAACAAAATTTGATTTAAAGAAACACCCTGTATATTTTTTACTTGTCTACAAGCAGTCAATTGATTTCAAAACTATGTGATTTATTGACGTTTCATTCAATAATTAGCGTATTATTTATATTTCCAATTTAATAATAAAATTGTTTTGGATATGGTGGGCTCTAGATTGCCACGAAAAAAAGCAAATAAATAATAGTAGTGATATTGTAATTAAATTTGACCTTCACTTAATACTCTTGTGTTATTCTCAAAGATTTCATGGAGTTTCTTCCTTAACATTGTGTTTCTTGCTTGTTACTTTTGATATGGGATATTTGGAAAAAGCAAACTATCAAATAATTCGTCAATTTAATTCACATAATAGTAAAACTTTTTGAATATATTGTATTTCGCTTTGACGTTTTTAAGTAAGTACTTGTTATTCTGAAAGGCCTAAACAAGTATGTAATTATTTCTGTGAAATTTACATGTATTTTGACATAATATAATAATGACACAAAATATTATACTAAACAATTCCTGTATTTTATTATAACATACTTGTATTTTCCTCTTGGAAAATCCTTTCTGGTTTCGCATAACACTCGTTGATTCCTAAATTTCTTAACGATGTTTTTTTTATTATATTTGTCGTCCATACTCGTCCATATTTGTCGATATGAATTTTTAATGTTTCACTATTGAAAGTGAATGAAATTTCGTATTTTCTCATATTAAAATATAATTTTCGGATCAAAAATTACACTTATTTAAACCTTTGAGAACACAAGAGCATATATTTATAAACGTCATACATACATAATATATGGTTATTTGTTTTTTCATTACAATACGTTAATAATTACATACTCCTATATCGAAACTTACTGTTTCAACATAGGAGTGTATAATTATTAAAATTTAAGTTTAAATAATTCGCAAACTATTGAATGTCAATAAAGATACATGCAACAAGTGTCAATAAAGATACATTTTTGAAATTAGGGGGAAGAGGGGAAAAGTCCAAAACATATGGGCTGTTCTATTAAAAAATGAAGTTTGTTTGGTTTTGTGGATTTTTGGATATTAATTTTGATAAGCAAATTTACTGAAACTTTTACATAAGTTTTTTTTTTTTATTTCGCATAACAAACACAGTAGATGGGTGTTAAAATATAAACGAAAATCCTGCACATAATGTACATACACATATACACGGTGGAGACTTTAACTGGAATATATTCGCTAGCGGGGTGGTGAATGATTTTTAAAAAATTCCCGAGACACGTCAACTTTTAAACGTATTTACCTACATTTTGCAAGTAATATGAAAAATATAGCCCTTCAGGGGTGGCTGAAACCACCCTCGACATGATTTTTTCAAATGCAACCCTATGGCTTGTGACCCCTCCTTGTAAAGCTGGTGGAAAGAGGAATCCAACGCACTGATCAAATTTTAATTTTTAGTATGTTTGTAGGGTTGCATACAATTAAAACAATTTAAAAATTAAATTTATTTTCAACGTAACAATTGTTCAAAATGTGCACCATTCACTTGTTGGCAGCATCCCAGTCTGTGGTAGGTTTCATCCCTTACATTATGCAACATTTGCGGTGTTATTTTTCCGATTTCCTCTCTTATCCTTTCCTGTAGATCTGCTATGTTGTTGGGTTTCTGAATGTAAACCCTACTTTTAAGATGTCCCCACAAAAATTAATCTAGTGGTGTAAGATCTGGAGATCTTGCTGGCCACTCAATATTACCTCGCCTCCCAATCCACCTACCGGAAAAATTCTGTCCAGATACTGATCGAACAATGGCAGCATAATGTGGTGGGGCCCCATCTTGCTGAAACCATAACCTCTTGTCGGTCAAGTTAGGGTTTAAGGGGTTTGAAAATAAATGACATAGCACTGGCATTAGTTCGTGTTGGAGTAAACGCAAGTATATTGCTCCATTAAGAGTGTCATCAAAGAAAAATGGTCCTACAATTCTATCTTGTATTATTCCGGCCCACACATTAGTTTTCTGTGGGCGCTGAGTATGAAGTTCCCTCATCCAATGGGGGTTCTCTTCAGCCCAGTAACGACAATTTTGGCGATTTACGTGCCCATTTAATGTAGAAGTAGCCTCGTCAGAGAAAACTATCCACTCTAAAGATAACTGGTTTTGATCAATACAAGTCATCAATAAATCGCAAAATTCCAACCGTCGATCTGGATCATCTTCAAGTAGCTCTTGAACAGCTTGCATTTTATATGGGCGTTTTTTCTCACATTTAAGTATTTTTAAAACTGTTTTGTGATTAAGATTACTATCACGGGCCAGTTGACGGGCTGGAGTGATTGGATTTTCTTCTAGAGCAAGCAACAAATTCAACTTCGTGTCGTCATCAACAACAGCCTGCCTTTTACTCGGTACTTCCTGACATGACCCATCTCTCGATATTGTGCCTCAATTTTACTAATGGTACCTTGATTTAGTGGTGGCAAGTCAGGATGCGTTTTCAAACAAGCGAACAACTTCGCATTGAGTTCGCGCCCTATCACCATATCCAATCATCATCAAAATTTCGATTTTTAGTGATTCAGTTAAATAAGACATTTTCACCAATTTGAAATAACACTTCGTTTGAAACTCTGAATACAGCATACAAACTAAATTACTCTTTGCGGCCGTGTAAAAACACTAACAAAAAAATAACAAATATCCGTTGTGGCAAAAAATTGCTTGGAATTTTTTTGGGGACATATGAAAAGTAAGGTTTACATTCCAAAACTAAACAACACACATTTTGAGTACGAAATTGTTGCGTTAAAAATAAATTAAACTATAAAATTACGTTTTAATTGTATGCAACCCTACAAACATACTAAAAATTAAAATTTGATCAGTGCGTTGGATTCCTCTTTCCACCAGCTTTACAATGAGGGGTCACAAGCCATAGGGTTGCATTTGAAAAAATCATGTCGAGGGTGGTTTCAGCCACCCCTGAAGGGCTATATTTTTCACATTACTTGCAAAATGTAGGTAAATACATTTAAAAGTTGACGTGTCTCGGGAATTTTTTGAAAAATCATTCACCACCCCGCTAGCGAATATATTCCAGTTAAAGTCTCCACCGTATGTATGTCTCCCTAGACGATGTGGCATCTAGAAATGTATCATAACTAGAGTGTTTTATCATAACTAGAGAGAAATTGCGGACTTAACTTCCCCCCTTAAGTTGCATTAAGGGGGAAGTATGTAGAAAACAATGACAATTGGTATAATAAAAAATTCTCATATTTTCGTAAGGAAATGTGAGACTTACATCATACCTTAGACATTGATTATTAAACCCAAATAGAATGCCATAATAGCAACAAAAAAATCAAACGAAATTTTCAAAAAAATGTCTAGTTCGCCAGAAAATCTTGGAAACGTCTTGGAAAATATTTCCGAAATATTTCTTTTCTTAACCACCTAAATTGAATCTTTATTCTTATTACTATTTTGAAATCTGAGACCTGTTTGTGTATTTCATACCAGCATTCATTCATGGTATTTCATGCCATTTAATTTATGTATTTTATAACAGGTTTGAGTTTTAAAACTAGTTTTTAAACTTCACTTTATAATTGTGGAACAAAAAGAATCACAAATATTTTACAAGCCATTGACAGGATTTTCTGGTTACCGGATTTTTTGGTTGGTTCGAAAAACGGCTTGTTTTTCGAATTTTTTGTTGTAAGTTTCAATAAAAGTTTGTGTGCTGTTATAGCCTTTATTTGGAGGTAATAATCACTCCCCAAAATATGATGTCGTCCCATGTTTCCTTATCAAGATACGAAAACTTTTAATTCCTCCATTTGTCACTGCTACCCATTTTTATTTAATGCGGTTCTGTTAAGGTCCGCGATTTATCGACTCTAATCATAACATAACAAGTCATACTCGCAGATAGTTGTCCAGTGATTGATCTGGATGTTGTTTACATACCATGAAAACGTTAAGACAAAGACGAGGTAAATGCGGAATCGATTGCTTTATTTCTTTTATACATACATATGTATTTTATGTATACTGGCTTCTTTGAAAGAGCGCGTATACCGACCCCCTGCGCAAGTCGTTAGAACGAGAAGTGTAGCATTTGTTCTTTTTCATAACGGGCCAATGTCGACTTTACACATACTGTATATATTTTTTATAATGGTATACAAATATCCTTGTTGTAAGTTATTATCAAATATCATTTGTAATTAATACATAAGTATGTGTAACAAGATTATATAATGAAGCACCTTATCGAGACTCGGCTACGTAAAATAAACAAACCCATCGATGTCACACTGCCAGTAGCGGTGATTTCGGGGCGGATAATCTAGCGATGCATATAAGGTGCGGATCGATATCTTACAATATCGAGACTCGAACGTACGATAGGTATCCGATATTCGACATTCTTTGTCGATATACACTGGTACTATGCAATGTATGGACTAATACCAATTTGTTGCTAACAACTAATACTAATTTATCGTATGACAGGGCATTAGTATAAACTGAGTTTGGTAGGATCCCCCATGTTGCATACTCACAATTTATGTAAAGTTTAATTGACTACTAAATGAAAATATAAATATCTCATATAAGTAGGGTATAAATGAGTTTTGTATCCCCCCTACTACTGTTTTACCTTTACAACATTTCAGGTCAACTTTTTAAGCCCCATTGAGTAGCCGCCACTGTTAAATACAAATCTTGATTTCGCAGAATCACGTTGTATTAAGTAGTGCCGAAATGAGCAATTTAAAAGTGATCTGAAGTGTATAAGTGATGAAGGTGTATATCGCGTAATTCTAGACTTCAGAAGGCAAACGGTCACTCTGAAATCTATACTTCTCTATTCATAGTCACACGTTTAAAAGATGCTGCTATGGAAAGCATTTTAGTGCTGCAGGTGTACAATTGTTTCTTTTCACTTTTGATAACATAAAACACAGGATACTTTATTAAATTTATATGTATGTAACTATTTTATTGTTTCATACTACTCTACAAGTACCTTGTCACCAGCTCGCCGTGGAAAGTGTAATTTCTATACTGATAAGAACTTGCCTAAACACTGCTCTTAGTTATATACATATGTATTTTTTAATGAAACCACATTTTAAAATACATTTTAATTATGCAATCCAATGAGAGTAGCTTCAATTAATACGTGCCCCCATTAAACAACACAATAATGTAGCATATAAATTAAGGTAATTAGCATATCCTTATTATAAACGCCATATGTAATACTCACTTCAATAAGCGTAAGTAATGCCTATTAACGTTTTAATGTTAAACATCATATTTTGTATGAACGAAAAGCGCTAATTATATTTTACTGTAAAATGGACGTTCAGCCATGTAAAGAAAATAAAATACAGGGTATTTTTTGGAGATGGAGAAAACTCGAACGAAAGTTACAAGCTATAATAATTTGCTTTTTGAAAAATATAATAACGCAAAATCGGAAATATGAGATTTTTTGAAATCGAACATCCTATGTATTATAACATGTGATGAAAGATACAGATTCTGGATTCTGAAGCTTGGGAAGGCGGTCTTCGGAAGACCGCAGCAATTAGACCCCGTTGGGCCTCTTGTACTTCCTCACTCGGGAGTTCAACCAATCTGAGCCGCCAACCATCCTTCAAAACGATTGACGTTTGGAGGGATCTCCCTTATGTTGACCAAAAATGGCCAACGTTTTCCCAATATGGATTCTCTTGTTGATGAAACGACAGAGCACTCAGGGGCGTTTCGTTTAGCTTCAAGTTGTGGAGGTGTTTTCTTTGCTGACAAGGTCCAGTGAGAATTTCTGTCACAAAAACGAAGATTCTTCTTGGTCATTGCCAGATATACCATTGTTGATTCTTTGTTGGGGTAGTTTGAAAGCTCCCTAGCAACTTGGCAGCCGCTTGTTTCATTAAATTTCGCAAGAGTGTCTTCTTTAATTTGTCATTATTTCTGTGATTGCAAGCTAGCAGGGCTCGGCCCGAAAATTCTTCAAGGATGCTTTCCTCGCCAGCTTATCAGCTTCGTTATTGCGTCTGCATAGTGTGTCATCTTTTATCAAAGAAACAAACAAAATGTTGTTTGTGAGAGCTGCATTCGCAAGGAATGAAAGATATTTGTATTCTGATTTCATAGTTATTAGATAAACCGTTTTCGAAATACAATGGTGGCCATTGAAATTGCAAGACCCAGTATAAATAATACTAACGTCAAGACCTTCTGTGTTTTGGTTTGTTATAATGAAATTAAAAAATGATTTTGAAACAATTTGAGGAATTTCTGACTATTCGCTTCCGAAAATCCAAGTACATGTGAAAGGGTCACATCACCTAAGGAACTATAAAATGGTCTACTTATCAATGTTTTGTGTTAGTTTTGTTGATGCAGTGAATATGGACAGATGCCACGAAATACTCTGTCGAAGAGAATGACATCGATATTGAAGTGTTGGTGAATTTAAGAGAGGTCTCTACTAAATTTTAGGCCTACTTGAGAGGGGTATGTCATATCGAGATATAGGAGTCCGTATTGGGCGTAATGTAAGCACAGTCATGGGGGTATGGTGGCAATGGAATGAAGAACACACTACCGTGAAACGACCTGGCACTGATGCGCGAAGGGGCGAACTACAGACAGCAAAGAGCGCCTCCTTCATCAATTAGCACTAAGAGATCGAACACCCTAGTTAGCTCAACAGTGGGTAATGGTTACACACTATCATTTATTGTTACGGTCAGTCAGACGCCGCGCCGCTTGTTCGATTTTGGGCCTCCGTCACGACGTCAATTGTTGCGCCTTCCGTTGACTGTACAACACCGTCGTCTATATTTGCAATGGTGCCAAGAAAACATTTGTGGAGGGAGTAATGGCACAATCTTATCTTCTCTGATAATTCCCGGTTTTGTTTGTACCCGCTCGAGAAGCCACACTAATTTTGATGAAAATATCCTGACATATCTAGGTATTAGGCAATCGAATAGTTTGTTGCTATTTTTCTAACAAACTTGCCTATAGCACAACGGCAAACATTTTGTAAGTCAAACACTTCAAAATTTTAAGTTTTAAATTTACTCTTCTTGTATTGACAATATAACCGTGACGCCACGCAATCAAAGCAGAGGTAAAAAATTGTCACTACTTACAAAATGCCACCATCTTCTCGCATCTTCTTAGTCGAAAAATTGGGTGAGCACCAGCGCCGTTCCAGTCGCCTTCCATCGGTTTGGGATCGAAGGTGACAATTACTCCAAAGTCCTCAGCAACGCGGCGCAGTATGTACCTAGAGACCCACAGTTGGTCTCCCGCTGATATACCCTCGCACGGTCCGACTTGGTATTCCCACTGGAACAAATACATTTTTTTTTAAATCACACCACAGAAATTGACTTTCTTCCCTCTAGAAATCATTACGATCGGATCAGAGGGAGAGAACACGTAGAAAAGACGTAGAACACACAAACAAATCATGTGACAGGTACCAATTGCCATAGGCGGGATAGCTCTCCCAGGGTAATCGCCATCACCTACCTGGCACTTTACTTACTGAGCTATCGCCGTGGCAAATCATACGGCATATCTAGCATATTATAGAGGATATCCGCATTTTACATAACCAATTTAAATAACATATAAATTTAATTAACACGCAATGTTTAAGTAATATATGTAGGGAAAAATCAAGGAAAAATGTTTTAGTTTACAAGTTCTAGACCTTCAAAGTTAACAACAAAAAAATGTTTTGTTTTATGAGATCTACGTACATGATGGCTTTGACGATTCTGATAAATTTTCGCTCGTTTATTTAGACAGTTCTTCGTCACTCAGTTCAGGATCATTTCACAAAATCTCAGCAAAAGTAATGTACCTTCTGGGCTACAATTGTTCATGGTCAGGTTGCCTTTTTACGGCATAAAACATTTACATGGGTTGGACTTTTGTAACAAAAGTAATATCAATAGAAATATCACTATTTTGTCAAAAAATATTGCAAAATATCTTTGAAAAGTTCATAATGCAAAATAAACAAAATCAACAGTTATTTGCAAGTCTATTTCTATGTCTGGTTAGTTGCCTTATTATAATAATTCAAAACCACATTTGAATTATCGATATTAATACGCCAGGCAATAAGCAGAAAAGTGCTCAGTTTTTAAAAAAGTCCTGAATAAGGTTTCTCGGCGCGATAATTAGGTAAAAAATAATGGAAATGGATTGTGTATGTTTTGGATAAAATCGGTATGTAGGAACCTTAGTCAAAAATCTATAAAACCGGAAACCGTTTTTTTATGCGATTAAGGGACGAAAAAATTTTTTTCGTAAAATAGCATGTTGTAGCGCTTGAGAAAACGAAAAAACCTAGTTTTTGGTGATCAAAATCGGTTCAGAAGTTTTTGCACAAAAAAATAAAAACCGATGAAAATGCCCATTTTTTGAAATCGAATTACAAGGGTTCTAATGATCGCAGAAACTTCGCTTTGGCTTAAATTGTAGCTTTTGTCATCTCTATCCGCAGTAAAATTTCATGCAAAAATAATAACTTTTTTACAAATCGAAAAAAAACTAAAAAAAGTTGTTTCGAAAACGGACGAACAAGACGGGTTAAAGAGTCTTTTTCCCGGGCTTTACATTACTGTTATTAAATTTCTACAAATCCATTACCGGGACTTGCGGGACAGGCCCTTTCAATCGCTGAAAACGCGTTTGAAAATCAAGCGTCGCGTTGCTTCGAGCGCTCAGGTGAGCGAGCGGGACGTGGGGGAAGCCCTCCGCCGCAGACGCGCTGACAGAAGTCTGCGGCGAGAGAGGCTTCCTCCACCACGCGTCCACTTCCCCTTCACTCGCTTACCCGAGCGCTCGAAGGAATGCGATGCTTGATTTTCAAACGCGTTTTTAGGCGATTGAATTAACCTCCCACAAGTCACGATAATGGATTTGTAGGGAATTTAATGACGAGTAATTTATGACCAGGAAAATGCTCTACGACCATTTTTCGGCTTGTTCAAGCCGTTTTTCGAAAAGACCTTTTTTTTAGTTTTTTTCGATTTATGCAAAAAGTTCTTATTATTTTTGCATGAATTTTTTACTGCAGATAGGCACAACCAAAAGCTACAATACGACAAAAAGCAGAAGTTTCTGCGACCATTAGAACCCTTCTACTTCGAGGTTTTTATTTTTTTGTGCAAAAACTTCTGCACCGATTTTGATCACCTAAACTCATTTTTTCGTTTTTCAAGCGCTACAACGTGCTATTTTTTGTTTTACGAAAAAAAATTATTTTTCGTCCCTTAATCTGTAAAAAAACGGTTTCCGGCACTTTTATCAATTTTTTTAACAAGGTACCATACCGATTTTATCCAAAATATACACAATCGATTTCCACTATTTTTTACCTAATTATTGTGCCGAGAAACCTTATTCAGGACTCTTTTAAAAAAATAAACTATCTAGCCTGACTATAATATCGATAATAAATATGTATTTAACGAAATTGTATTATCTTGTTTTCCATGGATGCACATATTCTATGCCCTGCTAGAAATTCAAATATATAATGATCAATCATATTTTGGCATTCTAATGGGAAGCGTTTTCCGATATTGTATCGACTCATGCGAGTACTTTTGTTACGTTTAACTTTGAAATAGCGGTGATGAATTGTTTACTTTTACGGAATGTGAAAAATTTCCACTAATAAAATTCATTATAGTTCGTTAAATGTATGTAGACACACGTGCATCATAGGCGTGATTTTCCGTAGAGTATAATCATTAAGGAAATGTCCACATTTACATTAAGTGTGGAAAGAAAACATGATGTTTCCTGAAACTGTCAACGATATTACTTTCACGACCATCTTGAATCTTAAAAAGGTGGCCGACAAGTGGCGGGTGCGTGAGATTCAGTTAGCCATATCTTGAAAACGACGTTGGACCCACTTCACTTTTTAGGTGATGACTATACACCTCTTACAGAAAGGATTTATAATGAAAAAATCGTCAGCAAAGTTTGCGAAAAAATTTTCAAAAAACAGTGAAGCACTTCCCCGTTTCAGTAACGTTCTGTCGATATTTGCAGTATATTTTTTCATACTTAGAAACAAATATAAGTGAGATGTTTTTCGATTTGTTGCAAAAATATTTTTTTTCAAAAAAAGTTATGGCCATTTTAATTTTAATTTTATAGGAACATTTTGTTTCCAAAAAATTAAAATGGCCATAACTTTTTGCAACAAAAATATTTTGTAACAAATCGAAAAACGTCTCCTTATATTTGTTTCTAGATTATGAAAAAAAATAACTGCAAATATTCCACAGAGCGTTACTGAGAACCCAGGGAGGTCTGGTGTTTTTGAAAATTTTTTCAAACTTTGTTGACGATTTTTTCACTATAAACCTTTCTGTAAGAGGTGTATAGTAATCACCTAAAAAGGAAGTGGTCCCATGCGTCGTTTTCAAGATATGGCTAACTGAAATATCACGCACCGCCACTGGGCCTGACCTATAGTACCTAGTACCTGTATTTAATCAGGTGCTCATACTTCTACTAGTTATGGAATAGCGCATATTCCACACGAGCGAAAAGTTTATATTTGGAGCTGAAGAAGAGGACGACGCCGACGGTTCCCGAGTGGAAGGACACAAACATTTATTGGACAAAAAAGATTTGAGATGTTGCCGTATGACAAAAAAGATTTATGTCTGGCTTTACGTTTGACGTTTATGTGTTCAGAACTGTTTTTGTATGATTTCTTAAATCCTGTTAGAGAAAATATAGCCACCAACACGTTTATAATTTTGTTTACAAAGTTAATAATAACAAATTCATATGTTAAAATTTAATAACCCCTTAACCGAATAAGCTCAAAATTTAATCAGTTCCAGATCTCGTCTTGCGCATAAATGTTCCAAATTTTAAGTTGATGTCTTAACGCATCCCTCAAGTTATCGTGTACATAAAAAGATTAACAGACAGAGAGACATAACTTTTTTCACTTAAACTTAAAACCTTGACGTCTACAGAACATTTTAGGCTCATTTAGCCCATATGTTTTTTAAAATTTTTCTTGAACACTATACGTTCACTCGACTGCGAGGATGTGGAAGTAACATAGGGTGTATTAAAGAAAAGACATTCTCAAGACAAAAACATATGGAAAATGGGTCCCGTCGATTTCTCTAAAATTTGATAATATGGTAGTTCTTGACTTTTTGAACAGCTTCATGTACAAAAAGATCTTGTGATTAACGACTCAATAGAGGGTTTAATACTGATTATTTGGCTTATATTACTGAATATGCCTAATGTATTTTGCAGATCATAAACTCGGAGAATTAGTAGTCTGTAAGAAATCTTCAATAAAATAATTTATAGATATTATATATAGTTCAGATATAAGACATTATACTGGGTGTTAGAAAGCGCTGTATTTAGAGTAACTCACTCAGAGTGCATTTTTAGAAAATGTTTTATACAAAGTTTTAGTATTTTTCCCTGGCTATCGATTATGATCTTGAATTTGACCTTGAACTTGAAGTTAAGTCTATTTGAAGGTCAAGGTCGTTTTTTCAATCGGGAACACCTATTTTTGACCCCTTAATCGAAAATAGCGAAAAAAATTACAGCCGGATTCGACCTTGGTTACCTTGTTTCAAATTGTGAGGTCACCACCCTGTAACAAAAGGTTTGTCCTGGTTATCCATTGATAACCTGAATTTGACCTTGACTATCGTCCCTCAAGGTCATTTCAAGGTCAAGGTCATTTTTATAAACGTGGAACTGCATATTCTTGAGCCCGAAAACGAAGAATGGAAAATTCATCAATTTCATCAAATTCAAAATCAGAAGGTCACTCCAAAGTCAAACGTACAAAATTGACCACGAGGGTGGTGACCTCCACAATTTGAAATGAGGGTAATCAAGGTCGAACCGACAGTAATGTTTTCCGCTCTTTCTGATTCCGGGGTCAAAAAATAAGTGTGTCCCTGATTGAAAACGACACTTTGATTCTTCAAACGACCTTGAAGTTCATGTTCAAGGTCAAATTCAAGGTCACCAATGGATAGCCGGGGGAAAATCCTAAAACTTTTGTATAAAACAATTTTTCTAAAAATGCACCCTGGCGAGTTACTCCGCTGTTCCGGTACTTTTCTAACAGCCTGTATATCTTGTATATCTTAACTATATATAATGTCTGTAACTTTTTTTATTGAAAGATTTGGTGATTTGCAAAATACAGTAGGTATATTCAATAATATAGCCAAATAATCAACCTTCTCTATATCTTGAATTCTAATCATAGGATCTTTTGGTACATGACAACTTTTGATATCATATGTATATAATCAATTTTTAGACAAACCAACCGGACCCACTTTCTATATGTTTTGTGTGGGTCCTTTGTCAATGATAAAAAAATGGTTATTTCACTACTACTTCTAATTACAACGTAAGATATATATAATTGGAAATAAACATTGACGTGTCCAAGGATTTTTTTCAAAATATTTTTTGTTTGGAAAATGTTGAATTATGTTTCTTGTGTCTACTGTAACATACTGAATTCAAATATCTAGCGAATTTTCGAAATTTTAAAAAAGAACATCATTTTTTACAAAATATACTAATTTATATCGAAAAAAAGTATAATACAATAAATCAATTATTTTGTTGTCTTTTTTTGCTCGTATTCGCCGGGATGGGTTTCACGTTTGAGGGCCCAACAATAGTTCGCTAATATGTTTGGGGTCCATTTTCCACTATACCGCTTCTCCATTCGAGCAATGTTAGGTGAAATCTTTCGCCGTGTTCGTCTGAAACTGTATCTAAATTGTCACGGAAGAAAAGCTTAAATGACATGCTGCAACCTAACGTCTTGTAAGATTGGATAAGTTTTCAACTAGACCAGGAAGTTGCAATGTACATACATAAGGCAGTCCACGCCCTATTTTCTTTCTCGAAAGTGTAGTTTCAAAATTTTCGTGTTTAAATAGTTCTCGTATTTTCGGCCCAACGAACAATCCTTTTTAAGCTTTGCCCCACTTATACGCGTCAATTTCCGTCTCAAATAAAGAAAAGCATTTCCTTCTGTATCTGATGCTTTAACAAAATTTTTTAAGACCTAGTTTTATGTGCAGGGGAGATAAATAATAATACCTGCTTTTGCAATCAATCAAAACATGTTGTTGCTTTTGTTCTCTAGATTTTGCTCGTGACAATGACAATTTACAGGTCATTGTAAGGGTTACATAAGTAGAAATTATCGAACAACACATTAGTTTGACGGAGAGAATGTTCATGCACAACAGTGTTATCTATTATACGAGTATAATCACAATTTAAGCATATAATGTTAAAATGTTCATTAAAGAAAATGCTGAATCCTTCATTAGCAATTTTCTCTACCTTTATATTTTCAAACCAAGTCAAAAACAACCGCAATTATTTGTTACTTGGCCTGGGCAGGCATAACTTCCGCATTGGTCCCTGCTATGGTAATTCCAGCATACAGACACGCTCTGTAATGTGCGTCCAATAACACCTTCGCGGTACACTTTGTTAGCGCCAACCCCCAAGTAGGCATGGCCCCTGGGGTCCTGGGAAACCGTGTTTTGGCTGCCCTAAAGGACGGAAGGTCCATATCAAGAAGAGTGTATCTCTGTTCGATTCCGAACCAGGGAAGAGAGTCCTTTGCGGCTTCTCATGGCTTGCAAACACGATGCCCTTTGTTGGTCTCCGTCGGTTTCTTATTATATTTGTACGTACTACCACAAAGAACCAGTTTGTTGTTGGCCCTTAGAAATGGATCACTGTAGAGTGCCACTGGCATTAAATATGTATCGGAATTGCTACCTTCTGCCTGATACGTTGAACTACCATCATAATTCCAGACAGGAAGTTCTGTAAACGGAGAACAGAGAGATGTAATAGATAATAATATGTTTATGAGATATTAATATACAGGGTGATGTCAGAAAGAATGGGACTAAACTGGAGACTAGACACCAAAATATTAGCTCATGCCTTATACCAATGTCGTTAGTTTAAGAGATACAGCGTGTTCAAAGTTTAAATTTTATTCTGAAATTTCTCAATAATTAAGAAAGTTTCGGTACTATAAATCTGAAAATTAGGTAGTTTTAGTTGTTTTTGGTGTGAGAATTACGATAAATAACAAATAGAATTGTAGACGACATAAACAAGAGTACATTTTCCTCTGCAGAATTGGAGCGTCTTTTTTTAGATTATCGGCTTGTTTTACACATATGGCTCAACAGATAAAAAAATATGTTTTAATTTACCAAAATAATATGGTGAAACTAGCGCCCCTAGGAACAACGTCAAAATAAGCTTTAAAAATTCGTAACTTACACCAAAAATCATGGAAACTACCAATTTTCAGATTTATAGTACCAAAACTTTCTTAATTATTATGAGAAATTTCAGAATAAAATTAAACTTTGAACACACTGTATATCTTAAACTAGCGACATTGGTATAAGGCAAATGTTGAGCTCAATCATAATATTTTGGTGTCTAGTATCTCCAGTTTAGTCTTGTCCCAATATTTATGCTGATCCCACTGGGAAAACGTCATGTATTTTCCCCATTCTTTATCTCACACTGTATAGCGTGACAAAAAGTTGTGCATAATGCCTGTAATTTTTTAATAACCTTGTATATGAAAAAATGTCCCGTAAAAGGTTTTCCATGAGCTTATTTGCCACGTTTCTCCAACATGAAATAATTTTGTCTTTTTCGCGATTGGTCGTCATAGAGACCAATTTTATTATTTTATATGACAACCCGTATGTTTTCTTGTACCGTATGTTTATTGTACACTAAAAATTTGATATTATTGCATAAAGAAATTTTCGCCAAAAAACATGTTTGAAGTTTTTTTTGGGAAGAGAATATAAGCTGTTTACTAATTTTTTTTAATCAAAAATATTTAGGCAAAATGAGGTTTGAAGTGACCTCCATTTTCCGCCCAAGTAATGCCCAAGCCGGTGCTAAAACGTTTCATCTACATTTACTAGGAAATCTTGAATTGAAATCAAGAATGGCCCTGATTTCATTGGAAATTTTCCGTTTCAATGTCTTCAATCTGGTCTGATTGACATAAATCTTTACATTTTAAATATGTACTCCCACAAAGAAATTTAAGGGATTTAAATCTGGGCAATGGTCAGCAACGAGCCATCGTTCTCGAGTTACATATTCTCGAGTTATTTGAAACATGCACCACAGAGATTAATCCAATCAGAAGTAATGACATTCTTTAATAAAAATAATCAAAGGTGAAGATATTTTTTAAATAAGTCGACAACGGTGACTCGTTGCCGGCCATTGCGTTCGGCTGTAATAATAACTTTACTTTCACTCCGGAAACAACAGTCTGCAAGATGAAATAATGTGATTTCTTAGCAGATCTAAATATTTTCAGAATTTAAATTTCAATCAATAAAGAAAGGTCCAACAATATACTCCCAATAATGCCTTCCAACATAAATAATGGGGATTTTGGGTATGCGCTTCTTGGAACCAATGAGGCGTTCTGACTTGATTGTAATGTCAATTAAAAACACCATTTAATTGACCGTAGCTTCATCTGAAAAAAAGGATATTTCCCTCGAAGTTATTATTGTTATCGCATCTTTTTCATCATGCCTTCAAATTCAGCCCTTCTATCGACAGTCATCCCGTTTAACTCGTAACAAGGTGTAGTTTGTATGGAGGTAACATGTCTCGCTTTAAAAATAGCTTATACAATGATTTTAACTGACTGGTGAGAAACATCAAAAGTAGTTGCTAGACCGTGGAGATTGGATTGCAGTTCCGCTCCGCTTGCAGTTCTAGGTCTACGTGATTTAGCGGAATCCCGCTACCAATTACTTGGAATTTTTCACCAGTCGGTTTACTGTTGACTGGTTATTTGAGATCTGTTGGGTATAATTCATTAAATAGTACACAAACTTGGACTTGGGATCTCTGCGTGTCTCCATACCCCCGTATTATTAAAATTTCAATTTTTTTTATTCTCACTCAAGTAGTTATAATTCGTAAGCGTAAAAGAACTAAGAAATTATTGAATACAGATACAGAAAATCAAAAAGTATGTATGTTATTATCTCAACTTCACAGGCACTTTGATTATCTTTTTCTTTTTATTTTATTAGTTTCAACAGAAAAACTTGACATTTTCCACGGAACACCGAACTACTATACTTTTATCGATGTGCGTTTCGCCAACTAAGTTTGGCCAAGATCTATTTTGACTAGATTTAAAGAACATATGGGGTCATTATATGGCAGAACGGAAAATCTCATGTTGCCCAACATGCTTTTGACAACAACCATAGGATAGACACAATAATTAAAATTAATTAGAAATGTAACAAACAGTAGACAGTTGAATACTTTTCAATGAAAGTATAGAAATCATTAAATGTAACAGTAGTATGAATAAGGACACATTTTCCATTACCCCACAGTCCACTGTTTGCCCTGATAAACAAAGACCGGTTGAAACCGTGACGGCAGATAAACAGAGCAAGTGTTTAGGTTAGAATTTTAGTTTTAACTTCTCTGGGCATGCCAA
>JAPWTK010001071.1:0-91888 GCA_029963805.1 Aromia moschata | reverse complement strand
CGCCCAGCTATACTACTGATATGTGATCATGTGATGTGATTTAGTTGTATCTCATTTATTACGTTTATACAGGATAGGTTAGGTTAGGTTATATTATAATATTGTCACGCATATCTCCTATATATCTTGTTAGGTTATCTTGGGTTCGGTCAATATTGTAGTTTCTTGATGCCATCTATGATATACATTGCCAAGTAAAATTCCAACACACTTAACATGGGATATAACAAAAATCATAATTTTTTTGATAGGTTAGGTTAGGTTATATTATGTTATTGTGTCATGCATATGTCCTATATATCTTGTTAGGTTATGTTGGGTTCGGTCAATGTTGTAGTTTTTTGAAGCCATCTGTGCTATATACTGCCAAATAAAAGTTCCAACACACTTAACATGGTATATAAAAATATTTATACGTTTTTTGATAGGTTAGGTTAGGTTATATTATGTTATTGTAAGTCATGCATATCCTCCTATATATCTTGCAAGGTTAGGTTGGTTTAGATCAATATTGTACACTCGATTCCCTCTTAAGTCACCAATCCGTACATCATGTTTCTCGCTTAAGTCGCAAAATTTATTCTCTCTTAAGTCGCAATCATAACCTCAACTTTTTCGTGTTTTCAGTTGCAAAAAGAAATATATAAATAAGGTGAAATATTTTTAAAAGGCACCTAACCTATTTTAAAGGTTAGGTGTCTATATTTAATGTATTACACAATCATTTTTTTCCATAAAAATTGTACATATTCTTGCGAGAATCCAATTTCCAAACGTAGTTCTAAAACTTTTATAGGCGGCGACTTAAGAGGGACAGTTTCGTGACATAATAGGGAAAAACGTGTGAATTAAGCGAAGGTGACTTAAGAGGGAATCGAGTGTAGTTGCAATATATGTATATTGCTAAGTAAAAGTTCCCATAGACAACATGTTATAAAAAACATTTAGGTATAACTTTTTTAGAGGTCGTTTCCCTAAAAAAAATTGTTGTACCTCTATACTCAGGGGACCGTCCTCAGAGGACCGATATACATATACGACTCCTAAATGAATCCATCTTTCTAAACCGAAGTCTTACCTTGATCTGTACTACCGGTCGCCGTTGACAGTGATGGCCTCACCAACGTCGTTTTCGAAAAAGTATGGACCAATGACGCTGCCGGTCGGCCCAAAATCCTCACCAAACAGTAAGCTTTGTGGATGCAGTGCACCGGGTTAACCTCGTGCGAGTTGGCGTCCGCTCCGAAACCCAGTCAGCAAACAACCGGCGTTGTCTATGGTCATTAACTTTGAGGTCCTGGGTCAGTTGGATCTTGTACAGGTGCAGGCCCAAGTCTCGACGAAAAATTCGCCAAGTTGAAGTCTGCGAAAGGCCGAGTTCTTGTGCATGGCGAGGAATTGACTGCCTCGGGTTCTCCTGCACACTTACACGGACAGCGGCGATGTTCTCGACCGATCTGGTGTTCATTTGACGTACTTGTATTGGCCGATTGTTTACCGCGCCGCTCGTCTCGAATTTGGCCACTAAATGTTGGAGAGTTGACTTTGACATCGCGTCTGACATTCATTAACGAACACTCATTTTGATAATAAAGTTTTATCATTTGGACATGCTGCTCAATCGTGTAACTTGCCATGGTGATTTGACAGCAGTGACTGAATAATAAACAACATTTTTGACAGGTGCTGCTATAAAACAACATGGCCTCCACAGCCTGTCAACATCGGCCCGTCCTTATAGGACCAATAAATATTGCGAAAATGTTCAGAGGTATCGTGTCCGGGGTACGGTAGGTAACATGCAATATTTTTAGACACATCTTAAGTTACAGCACAAATTGTAAAATAAGTGTTATAAATACTATTACAAACTTCAAATATATCAAATTTCCTACAACTTTAAGCAATAGACAAGTACGCACACTTATTTATTTTACTTGAAAATCTCCAACGAAATTTGATAGGAGCGACGACTATTTTTGCCGGGAATAAAACACAAACTTGCGAGTAATTCACTGGGTGCCCAAGCTGCAATTGAGTTGCATTTGTTTTTACTCTAGAGGACACATTTAAAATAAAGTTTTATCTTAACAACGTGGTTAATCTGTTAAAAATTTAATTGTCCGGGCTCTCCCGCCGTCCGGAGCTTCTCGATCTTCCCCAAACTATTATTAATTTTACTTAAGATAAAGAAATGTAGATTCTTTAAGAACAAATTTTTGCGTTAAGAATGTGCGTGAATTAGTGATTATAAAGTTTCGAAGCAAAATTCGGATATAAAATCGTCGTCTCCCTCAAGGCCTACACATTGTTCATGCGCCCATTTTGAGAAGTTTTTGCAACGAGCCCAACCTTCGTTGGGCCTTGAGTGGGAGTGACATCATCAGTATAATCACAGTTCGTCATAACTTTTTGCCTCATCCGAATCAGTTAAGCCAGGTAATGGGTTCCTTATGATTGTTTTTTTGCTTTCTCCTCTGTCTTATTTTTTTTTCTGAAAATAAGTTCACTGTTGCTTTCTTTAAAGACGATTTCTCTCGTTTTTTTGAGTTCCGTTTGTTTTTTGGTTGACACATTTTTTCTTTTCTTGTAGATTTTCTTTGAATGGTGTGCAAGTACGAACCACACCCGAATGCAGCTTACGCATCTAGGCAATTTTACTTGCTCAAGGGACAGGTGCTATTTCATTTAGATTTTGATTTAGTTTATTTATGAGTAATTCCTCCTAGTACATTATTAGCAGATTGGTTTGGAAGAAGAAAACACCTGGGAAGTTGAATGGCTTCACCATTCAGGTCAGAGTTTTCAGTATATGGTTACCGCCATCTACATTTTCGTCAGTCTGCGATACTATCGCAGTAGATAGAGCAAATAAATGATCCGAATCTGTTTCGTTTGGGAGACCAAACCCGGCTCCTTTAAAAGAACTTTCACTTATACCTACAGTTGCGGCTTTGCCATAAACTTTACTTAGCAATTCGAGTACATTATAAACTCTCAGTGCTTGTCCTCGCAGCCAAAACTCCTTTTCTTGAACGTAGTAATTCTGTAGTGGTTTAAATAACCCAACATCAAGTGGCTAATCGGTTTGTCCTATGGCCAGGTAAGTAATTATAAAATATGAATATGATACTGACGGGCAAAATCTAGTGCTTCTAGATTTTTGCTGTGCGTTGTGTGTCCATCGAGCAAGAAGATTACAGGCTTTTCTTCACTTGAATGAACTATGTATGAAAATGTTTAAGTCACTTAACAAAGAGACCGCTGTTAATGTGGTCATTGTCTGATATTTCAGTAACGTTACATGTTGGTACACCTCGTCCAAGTTCCGGTGCAAAGTATTTTCTTTTAAATATTAACATGGATGGAAGATAGAGTCCTGTCGCATTACAGCAGCAAACCATCGTGATGTTGACACATTCCTCTCCACTTGCAATTCCACTAGCCTAATCAGTACAGTAGCCTAAATGGAACCGGTTCAATTTAGGAAATCAGTTCTATACAGGCAACACGAGACAGTTTTACCTTAATGACCTCACATTTGTAAAAAAACAACATAATTTTGAATTGAAATTGTGGGAGAATATTTCTAACATGTATGTTATAATTATGGAGACAAACCTACAACTGTCTGTTTTCAAAATATTTACTAAATAATAACTGTGTACTAGGAGAAAATTGTAGATTCTCGGTGATAAATGGAGCTAGTTACTCGACGTAGTGAAAATATAAACATGGTTCAATTTGGGAACGGGTTCAATATAGGCAAGTCTCCCCTATTATGAATTGTCATTTTTTTAAACGGGTCTTGATTGTTTCCGGCCGGTTGTCAAACGACTACGATGTCATCCATATTTTTATTGACAACAGCTTATTTTATTGATACAGCTTATATCGCCGTTCCGGAAGAACAGTGACGTAAATACAAAAACTTCAATTTTACAGGAGAGTAAAAAAACGATTTGCAGTTGTATAAAACGTTTAATTGAAAAGGGTGTAAGTGACAGAAAATAATGGTATATTGAGAGAATGTAGAATATATACTTTGCTTTCATTTACCAGGGATTAGGATTTAATCATCCTAATTTCAACCTTAAATTTCAACCCCTAAGTGCAGTTACGTCATTGTTTCTCTAAAAATTGTTCGTTGTTCTAGAAGACACAAACTGTCGTAATTGTTAGTTCTCTCAGCGATTTCATAAAATTTTCGCCGCTGAACAAAAAAAAAAAGAACTTTGAAAGCTATTTTATTAAAATCATACATTTAAAGTTATGCCAACAGGTGTTTCTTAAAAAAACAAATATACAATGACAGAAAGTACACTTATGTCGTTGTTGCACTAGAATCAAGTGGAAGTCAATCCAGGTTTTTGGTCAGAAACTACACTTGCGTCACTGTGGCACGGAACACAACTACTCTCACGTCACTCTTGAGCGCAACTGAGCCATGTGGCGTTGTTCCATTGAACGAACGTAACAACAGCTGATATTTCGTCCATGACGCAACTACTCTCTGGCGGTCCTGAGTGGAACTACAGTTACGTCCATGTTCCTCTGTGTAAGATATGTGTTTCTGATATTGTCTATGGACTTATTTGCATTTGACACATTTTTGCAGTTACGTCATTGTTCTTCCGGAACGGCGATATGATGGAACTGAAAACCTTTCACATACATGCAGGTTGTATAAGAATATTCCTCAGAAAATGGATTTCTAAGTTAGAAAACCGAATTTACTAGAAACGAAAGAAAATGAACAAAAACCACTAATTTTAACGAACCAAGTCCTCCGAAAACATATATATGAACATATTCTTCATATGAACATATTCAGGAATATAGAGCACCTCTACATTATGCAGCTCCTGTCCGATCCGAAAAACAATAGTTGAGGTTTTCTCAAATCGTTAGGAAGGAAGAATGGACCAAATGCGTGACCAGCTGGATCGCCAGATCTGGTACCTCTAGATTATTTTTTGTGAAGATATTTAAGTAAACTCTATACGTTATTGAGCAATGGACTTGGATGTTTCAAAAGTAAGATTCCGTCAAGGAATACTCTGCATAATTCCAGCAGTTGTTGATAATCAATAAGATTTTCTTAAGCGTCTTGCGCACTGACAAGCTGAATACACATACTGAAAATCGAAACTAGTTATTTTTATTAATTTATTTTACTTCTAATGAACATAGTTTTGATCTTCCTCCTCCTCCTAAGTCGATTTTCTTAAAAAATTGCTTATGTGACCTACACTGATATTTCCCTTCGTGTGTGTTGAAAAACATCTATTTCCTAAAGTTCCTCATAAAAATAAGGGTCTATGTATAGGTATAAAAAAATCATAGCTTTTTGATAAAAAGGCCAAAAAACTCAAGACCAATATCAAAAAATGCAAATTCATATGAAATGTATCTGTTGATACGTTGGAGCGTTTTTCTAGAAAAAAAATCCATGGCGATTATATTAATTTTATCCACTACTTTACCAAAGCACTGTATGATATGGTTAATATGTATGCACTGATATTTTACAGTCATCCCGAAACCTATCTCTATTAAATTTTTCTTCTGCCTCCAGTGATAAACGTTTTAGCTATTGTGTAAAATATACGGGACTACCCTGAACGTATATTTTCTGTATTTCCTTTTTGTATGAAATTTTATATGTACATACTTATACATATTGTGGAAATGATGATGTTCCTACAGTAACTTCGTAAGCGTGCTGTAAAATGCTGTTTCGTTACAATAACGAGTTGCACGAAGCTTTTGAGGTGAGATCTTGTTTGAAGTGAACTTTCTGGCATAGGCGCCTACGCTTCTATTTGCTTCTATACCTACACATAACAAAAGGACGGAACTGTTCAAGTCTATTCTAAGAATTTTGCAAAGTGTGTGCCATTATATGCAGATATAAGGCGATTCTGACTTTCTTATGACATTATCTACACATAGTGGCTGAAAAGAGTAAGAAATAAGGAAACCATTAATAAAATGAGTAGTTATAATTTATTTAGAAGTAATAGTAAGATATATTTCAATGTAATAAAAAAATGATTAAAGTTTCAACCAAAAATGTCAACGATATCTTGGCATGTATTGTGATTTTCATGTAAAAAAGTGCATGTTTTAAATAAGTTTTTGATAAGTATAAATTAATTCTTGTCAGTTCTGTTTCTACAGTTCTATAGTGAACTTTTATATTTACAATACCCGTAATTCGACAAATTCAAACTTATCGATTTGAACATTAGACCAGGGCCATACCGTTATAAATACCGTAATAGACGATAAATTCTTAGCAGTATGCGAGTGGTCGAAAAATGTAGTTTATGGTGTAAGTAATGAAGGAAAAATCGACCAGACTGAGTGAAAGTTCCGGAGTTCCGGGGTTGGGGGTGATAGTATAATATACGTTTTGAGGGGTGGATATTCGTTTTTTGCCATTTGCGACTAAACTGTGCATCCTATCTAGAAGTTGTAGATAATGAAAAAAATCTAAAACTTTGGACAGTATTCACCATAACCTCAAAATTATCGAGAAAAACGCAAAAAATAGTTTTTTTTTTTGGTTTTTAATTTACATCTCCCGCAAAACTTTCTATATTTTGATGAAACTCGGTGAAAATGTTCTTTTTTATGTTTAAAACAAGCCGTATTTTTTTCAAAGCACAATATTTATTTTTAGATGTTTTATGAAGAAAATTGAAAAAAAGACAAAATTTTCAATCGAAAAATTTGGTTAGCAAACTTTCGATTTCTGAACTTTATAAGTGCTCATTTTCTTCGTTGAAATATCAACTTTAACACGGAGTTAAAATATAATATTGTTTATGTAGAAAAAATATCGTTAAACAAGCGAAAAAAACGGAAAAACTACTTTTTTAAAAATCGATTTTTCGGTGAAAACCATTAATTTCTTATTTTTTATTGTAAATGAATGTTTACACTATTTATGAAAAGTGGTAATTGTTATATAATACAACATAATGCAAGTAATTAAAATGTACTCAACTAGCCACGGCTTTTAAATTCCCGAGAACATTTCTTAAACTACAATAAAATAGGTGAAAAACTTCTGCAAAACTATCAATAACATACGTAAGTATTTACAAATTATCACGTCAAACTGTTTTATTCAAGTATAAAATACAAAAATTAAAAATTAAATAGTTTTATTGTAATCTCATTTTCTTCGTAGGTAACTCTTCATCGTCAGAATTGATACAACTTACATCGATTTATTCAGGTTCATTTTCTATATTTTCAATTTCTTTCTGAGGTTTTCTTGATTTTCGAGTTCAGTATCATTATTTTGATTAATATTTATTAGGCATTGGGTACTGTCTTCGTCTTCAATGTCCTCGGGATTACAAATTTTTTCGTACAAAGATTTTTCGGCATTAGAACACATATCAGAACCGTGACAATTAGAGCACTTTGTTCATTTTAAGCCATGCTTGCGACAACCACATTTGTTATTACCGCATACTGTTTCGCAGCTGCAGCAGATAATTTTCAATAAATTTTCAGGAATTAATTCTTGTTCTGTAAATATGTGTAGGCACGATACCGTTAGCGTAATGTTTCCATCCCTAAACTCTAGCTGTTAACTGATTACCAAGCCAAGTTTGTATTTGAAAATACACCCTGTAACAGTGTTGCTTAGCTGCTCCTTCAGTTGGAGGTAATTTTTCCAGCAAAGTGTTTGCAGTCAATTACTGTTCTGCCTCAGTAGCACTGTTTTTTCAAACAACGCAGTCGTCTCTGCAGTGCAGATTATCGTATAAAAACCACACTACCACGTTCACAAATGTATAAGAAATAAATAGATGTCAAAAACACAGATAATAACGTTTAAAAACAGCACAAATTACAAGATTCGCTAAACACGTGCAAATGAGCAAAAACGGAGCGACCGTGCAGCACACCGTTTCCCCCACCACAATTCCATTCGCCAACGTTAAACAGTACCCTTTTTCACGATGAAAAGTACGTACCTCGTAGACGCAAATTGTTCAATATCCACATTGCAGTTTAAAAAAATGTTCTCGGGAATTTAAAAGCCGTGACTAGTTGAGTACATGTTATTTAGCCTGTATTACGTTGTATTATATGACAATTACTATTTTTCATAAATGTAAACGTTTATTTACAATAAAAAATAAGAAATTCATGATTTTCACCGAAAAATCGATTTTTAAAAAGTAGTTTTTCCGGTTTTTCGCTTTTTTAAAGATATTTTTCTACATAAACAATATTATATTTTAATTCTGTGTTAAAGTTGATATTTCAACGAAGAAAATGAGCACTTATAAAGTTTGCTAACAAAATTTTTCGATTGAAAATTGGATCTTTTGTTTTCAATTTTCTTCATAAAACATCGAAAAATAAATATTTTGCTTTGAAAAAAAAATACGGCTTGTTTTAAACATAAAAAAAGAACATTTTCGAAGAGTTTCACCAAAATATAAAAAGTTTTGCGGGAGATGTAAATTAAAAACCAAAAAAAACTGTTTTTTGCGTTTTTCTCGATAATTTTGAGGTTATGGTGAATAATGTCCTATAACAAAATTTTAGATTTTTTCATTATCTAGAACTTCTAGATTTAACTTTTTTCGATAGGATGCATAATTTAGCCGCAAATCGCAAAAAAACGAATATCCACCCCTCAAAACGTATATACTACCACCCCCCTTCCGGAACTTTCACTCAGTCGGGTCGATTTTTCCTAAATTACTTACACCATAAACTACATTTTTCGACCACTCGCATACTGCTGATAAGAATTTTTATTGCTTTCAAAATGATTGGCCCTGGTCTACATGGCTGGATTGTTGGTATGACGGAGGCCGGATTGTTGATATGACGGAGACCGGATTTTCTCTAAGGGAAATTGCCATGTAGACCATAACGTGACCATTGTTTTAAGATGTTTTGTCAGGTGGCCTGAAGAAAGTGTTGATGGGCATCGTTGAGGGTCAGGATGTCCTAGGAGGATTATACATCGTGAATAACCTCATCTGAGAATTCATCTCCAATTCATCGTCCTCGAACGTATGCACTGAGTGCATACACTGAACTGGGTATGGGAATGACATTATGGTCCCTATTCTGTTTGTCGGCTGCCCTTGCATGTTGTGTGGTGGTTTGGTGTACAATATGTTTTAGTAGTTGGTCACCTTTAGTTTTCCTTGTACAATGTAGCCAATGTAATTGTAGCCGATGTTTTAGAATCGGTTGCAGTGCTATGTGTATTCGAGCATTTATTGAACCAATTTTCAGCAACATAACTCCCTCACATGGCAGGAGTTATGACACTGTTTCTGAAACAAGCTCACGTACGTACCTACACAAGCTTCCATGGCCTGCACTATCTCAGAGCTCTGGTCTCTCACCGATCGAATATATCTGGAATATGATCTATACCAGACTTTGTCATTTACCTCATCCCCAGACAATCACAGCGATCGTCTTGATCATTTGACTCATCTTTTTTCTCAGTACTTTCTCTCCCTTACTTACTTACACTTACACTTACTCGTCCCCCACCGAATAAATGAACGCTTAATCAGTCACGGTGGCGCAACTCATTGCTAAATATTTATTAACTGTTGTTTATTTTTACTAACTTAATCATTTCTATGTTAATCGAAGTAAATGTCATGTGAAAATTTCAAATAAAAAACTAATACTGGGTGTTTGCGGCGCTTTTTAGCTCCGAATAAGAATATGTGTTGCAAGCTACTGATCAGGTTTTAGAGTGAAGGCCTTCATGGTCGTTGTCTAATGACTTGGTGGTTTTAGGGTATGTTTGATTATGATGAAATTCCATTCTTAACGTTTCGCCGATGAAACTGTCGGTTTCTTCAGAAGTTACTCTAAGCGCTCCTGTTGTCTTGCTCCGCTCCTCGTTATATATCTTGGCGTTTCCTCGTTTCGTTGGTCAACTGTGATCCTAGTTAGCTGATTGGTCATGTGTTTCAAAGTTGTAGCTGGGTCATTGTCTTTTATGTTTTTTGACGTGACTGATTTCTTCATATTTATTTGTAATCTTAGAGAGTTAGATCTAGTTAGTCACATGCAGGTATCGATCTGTATGAGCCCTCTTTCTGTACTATTGTGTGAGCCTATTGTTTGCTCCGTGACGCACTAATACATCTAAGAGTGGTAGTTTTCCATCTTCTATCCCCGATTTTTGGGTGATGACTGTGCAGATTGCAGAAACTCATCCAGGTCGGATCTTCCGTGTGGCAAACCGACGAATGTGTTGTCTACGTAACCAAATTAACATATAGACGTTTTGTCAGTGGATGAAAGGACTTCTTCTACAAATACTTTCATGAAAAGTGTGGAAATGACAGGAGAGAGTAGCGATCCTCTTGCTGCATTATTCTTCTGTTCGTAAAATTCTCCACTCCACAGGAAGTATGTTGAAGTCAGGCATAACTTGGATAACTCTGGTATATATTCTCGTCTAGTCCCGAGTTTTGAAGTAAATATAAGGAATACTCTACTGGTAGGTTGGTAAATAGAGATTACATGTCGAAGATAACTATGATGTCTCCGTGAGCTATTGTTGATCAGTGATTTATCAGTGAGCTGTTGTTGATGTAAGAGCTCCACAAAGTGTTAAGAATTTTTGAGAATTCACGTTCACTGTTATCAGAAATCATATATCCGTATTTAGACCTTATTAGGTGTCATCAGGATCACAGTAAGTATGAGTAGACTGACTCTCGTTTTGGTGCCAAAGTCATTTTCCAGTTTACTATCATTTGTTGTCCTTGTCATTTAACGTTTAGATTTGTATAGGTTGTAAAAATAGCAGGGCTTACGAGTAAAAGGTTTAGCTCCTTTTGAGATTAAATCCTAGAGCGAGTCATTTGAGAGGCGATAGGTATAACCCCTATCGCGAGCGATATACGCTCTGCAGAGAATACGATCTAATCGGGATGGGATTCGAACATACTTAGGTCGTTTAGCTCACCTCGGGAGTTAAACCTGAGCGATACGCAAGAGGTTTTACTCCTCGAGCGACTCAACCGAGTCGATGGTAAGATTAAATCCTTCCAGGAGTTAAACCCTGCCGCACTGCTCGAGGTTTTTCAGGCAGGATTTAACTCTTCGTGTGATTTACGCATTTATAAGCGTGACTACTGCGTGTTTACTGTGGGCACCGAACATAAAAAAACTAGAAAGTCCACTCTAAGCTCCACCCACTAATGCACTCTCCTTGCCCCGTCCCGGATCTCATCGGTTGTCGGCGGCCGCGCTCATACCGTCTGTCTCAGCATAAAGCTGAAGTTCATTCGAGAGTCGCGGGCAATTCGCTATACCGGACGGATCCTATATATATTGATATTTCTGTGGCTTATGTATATTAAATATAACTAGAGGTCTGATAAAAATGGAGAAAATCACAGAGTGGCTTCTAGATGTCACGAGTAATATTAAAATATTCATGGCCATTAAGTTCTGTACCATCTAAATATAATTATAGGCATTCTTAAACCCACGAACGTACCTTGAACGTTATCGTATTCCTTTAAAATACAACAAATGTATACATTTTTTATAGGAAATGTTAAAATGTGCATTAAATAATAATTCAAATCAACATATCAAGTTGCATTTTAACTGCAAAGGCAGATAAAGTAATAGTTTAACAGCAAAGGTAGACAAAGTATTTTAATGTTTTTATTGTAATTTATTTATACCGGGTTTCCAAAGAGTCTGAAGCGAACATGATAGTTTTAAAAAAGCTATCCAGTGATATCAAAGTTGTTCCCCCCGGTGGGGGTAACTTTAATATTTCATTTGGGTAAACCCATTTTTATTTCAGATTTGGATTCTCTAGGAAGAAGGAAATAGATTGGTTTGACCTAGGATTAATATCAGTTTTTTTACACATATGGCTCTATAATTGATACAAATCGAAAATAGAACATCTAGAATCCAAGAACCAGTTTTTATTGCAGGAATAGATTTTACTGCAATTTTTATTTGTTTTTTTTTTTTTGGTTTCATGATAGATGACGTTGAATTTTTTCAAGAAACTAATGTAAGCCTTACCAGAACAACGACGTGATTTTTTATTTTTTGCGATTACGTCATCTGTTAGGAACTGAAAAAACATAATTCCATCAAAATCTACAATAATTCATGTAGAATCTGATTTTACAATGAAAAATGAGGTTTTCCATTTGAGATTTGAAAGTTATCCCCACCCCAACCCCAAGAGTTGGAGGAAGGGTGTCGCGTTTGAAATCAATAGTTTCTTTAAAAATATTAAGCAAGTAGGTATCGTTTATTTCTCAATTCAAAGTGTATTTCTCGAGATATTGTACCATTTCAACACGTTTGTATATCTCTTTGATTTGAATCGATTATAACGCCATCTGTTAAAGAATTTTTTCTGAAGAATCCAAATCTGCAATAAAAATGGGAATTCCAATCTGAGACTTTAAAGTTTAAAGGGGTGTAGTAACAATTTTGGTAAAAGTGGATAGTTTATTTAAAACCATTGAATACGCGTTTCTTCGTTTTTCAATCCAATGTGTCTTTTTCGAGATATTTGACCGTTTTCAAACTTTTAGGACACTCGGTATACTCCTATCAAATTAGCAGGATTCGTCAGGATTGTGGCTGTAGAGCGGTTGAATTCGGTACTTTCAAAAAAACGGCAATTTTCTTAGGAACATATACAAAGTATTTATTCTTGGGGGTTGCATGGTACAATTTTTCTATCGATAGTCGAACGATTAAAGTTGACGATTAAAGAACTTTTGGTGGGGACGTTTTTAGGATGCAAATCGACGTATTTTCTGACAATACCCAAAACACTCATTCCAAATTCTTTGTCGGTAATGTAAAACGTTCGATCTTGCTGATCTCTTGGTATTGCCGATCTTGGCATGAGCCAGATAAACCTATTATTGCATCAACCTATAACATAAAATCTAAACTAATATAGTTATTGAAGAAGAAAAGAAAATGTTTCTGAAAGTTTCACCTTCAAAAACAAATAGTCTGAAGCATCTCATAAAAATGTCCGTTATCCGATTAGGTTTGTAACCATCAGTAAATTCCTTTAGCACTATAATCTCAATCAGTTTGCTGTATCTAAAAGCATCAAGAAGCGTTATTTGATGGAGCAGACTCATAAGATGTATTACTTACATTGAAGTGCCAAAATGTTCATTTCCCAACATCGTTGACTGACCAACACCGAGCAATAGGACCATAATGTTGATGGCATAACTTTTCCGCAAAGTATGCCAGAAATACATTTTCCCTTACATTATTATTATTTGCGCTTTTCCACTTTTGAACATACGTGTATCCTTTTTCGTATATCAGCCGCGAATTCTGACGCAATAGTTTCCCTCCACGGTCACTAATTATATAATTTCTCGTTTTAAATTCCTGTCTTTGCACTGTCCCTAATATGCTCAACTACCTACTAGATTCATTAAATGGTGACAGTTCTTAATTACATTTTTTGCTGTTTTCCTTTCTTTTAAAAAATGGTTATGTGTGGAAAAAAATAGAATATGATATCACGACGAGACAATGTAGTACAACAGCAACTTTGTAACATTAGATAAGTTTCTCATAGTTGTCTCCAGAGTCTTGTTCGCTGTGGCCCCCCTGAAAATATATGCTTATATTTTAAGAACGAACCGTGTGACATCTACCTTGCGATGAAATACAGGCATAATTAAAATACTTGCTTTGCACTCACTTATCGAATACTTTATTGAATACACTTTCGAACTTGTTCTTAACTGACTCATTTATTGCGCCACCTATAGCTTGTAGCAGCGAATTTACTTCATCCACTATTTGTATGTAGTGATTTCGCTAACGACAACGTATTGTTATGTAATTTTCGTATGGCGTCATAGAAAAGTTTATAGTTACTATGAATAGTTTTTAAAGCTGTTTCAACGGATATGTCTTGAAATTTGGTCTGGCTCTCCTTAATAGCTGCAGCTTCGGCAGAACTGAATTGTAAAACAACAGCTTTAATTTGCTGGAAATGTCTCGTTAATACATAACCCTAAGCAGTGTATTTTTTAATGCACTTTTAATCCACTTTAGTTAGTCTCTGCATACAGTTGATAGATAGTTAAGTAGCGTTGTGCGACCTGGTAACGGTATCTATGGAACGTATTTGTTCCAGAACTCACGAAATGGTTGTTTATCGAGTACATTCAGAGGTACGTCACAAGCACTTAGCATTAAAAGTAATTACAGTCTCTTAAATCTCTTACACATTACGATCACGCAATCATAAAACAAATCTTTTAAATCACCGATGAATTTATTCACTTTGTCAACAAAGAGTAGTTTTTACGTGTTTGCACGTGCAACATTTTATTATTAATGTGTAATACTAACGTCGACGACAAAAACACCTCGAATACACTAATAATAATGCTAGAGTCTACCAAACGGTCAGGCGAAACGACTGAAGCCAAGTCCCACTCACGGGCCAACTCTCATCGGCCAACTCTGTTAATAACTATTATGTTCGAACAATATGACTGCACAACGATCTTTGACAACACCGCGATTAGGCTCAGACTATTATTTCGTAACATATGTTTTTGTAGGACCAATATGAATATCCAGCCATATGTTAGGAAGACTGTAACGTAACTGTTTCAACATTTTGCAACATATCACTTTGTTTTAGATAATTGTTGCTCATTCTCATTATAAATAACTTTTTATTACTCTACTTCTATTACTAATGGACGCCGATCTGTCAGTTGAATTTTAAAAGTTGCCTTTTTATTCCGTTCCATTTATAACCAGTTTTTAACGACGGCTGCTGGCCAGAATCATATTAGTATTAAGTAGGTATATGTAGTTGGGATGACGAACATAATATGTAGTAATAAACTATGTGATTATCTGACTGATTGCTACTTTTCTAGACTGCATTACACCAAGACAAATTATAAAATTAAATATGTGACAGTTGACCTAGGCTGAATTTCAGTTACTGTGAGTGAAAATATTGTTAACTTATCTCCATAAAAAAAATTTTCAGTGACGACGAACTAGGAGACATCTTCAACATGTTCAAAATATGTTGACTAAGTCATGTCAGGCATGCGTGCCATCTTATTTATCATCTTCTAAGTGCGTAAATTGGACTAGACATGTTCCGGTATGTTTAATAAAGTTGTCTCCTCCAAACTACCGGGAACATATCATACTAACGGTAAGCCGGTTAAAAGCTAATGAAACAAGAGTTTTGAGATTGTAAAGAATGAGGACAATCATTTAGTATTAGACAATAAAATTATATGGTATTAATCGCATTTATCCCCCAATCCCAAAACCGATTAAGCTTAAAATATAATCAGCTCCAGATCTCGTCATGACACAAATCGTGTTTCGAATTTCAAATTGACATCTCAAAGCGGTATTGATTCATCGCATGTGCAAAGAGGTTAACAGGCAGACAGACAGAGCACTTTTTTTGCTTAGGCTTAAAATATTCTATTCAATAATTTTTTGAAAACAAAAATTAAAATTAAAAAATGTAAAAAATATCAGCGATAGTACCACTGTGGATGTGGATGTTATAATGAAATAAATCATGAAAAAATCACACTTTACCGACCGGCGAATGTATTTGGAGTCACGACTAATCACGCACCGACAACATATCCTTCAACAATAGTTTAGATAGCCAGTGATGGCCCATAAATCATTTTCATTTCAGGTTAACAAAATTTGTTGCGTGTAGTTATAAGAGATTGTCTGTTTATTTCATAAATTATCTAAATTATTATCCGCGTTTGAGTTATCTGTAGGATGAAATGTAGAAAAAATGTATGTGGAATTAGTGATTCCTTAGGCAGCGTTTTATTACAGAAGTATTCATATTACGTCAAAATGCCCATACAATACGTTTCATTTTCCTGAAACGTATTGTTTGGGACTTATGTGGTCATAAATTGAAAAGCTTACCAATTCCATAATGAATTAGTTTTCTTAGAAGATTTTAATGTAATCATTATTCATTCACTTTGTAAAAAATTGCATGCAAGTATTGCATGCAGTTGGCCTGTGCAATAGCCTATCCACATTATGCCGCTGTTTTCCGGCGTACAGTGGTATAAAATTCCAAAAGCATGGGCAAAAATCAATTTTTCGAAATGAAACGAAAGGATAGTTACTTATAAAATATTGATTTACGATTTTTGGGGAACCGTAAATACTTGCGCAATCATAAATAAATGCGTTCTAAAGATTGGGAACTCAGATCAAACTATGCAATATTATTCCATAGTAATTGTATTCCATAATAATTGATTTAGAAATAAAGAAGTTTCTTAGCCGACTCAACTCTTCGTCTTCCTTCCATTTCCTTTTTTCATGAAATGGAGTGCCACGAACCAAGTAAGTAGACCAAATATATACATACATATATTATGTTTTTAAATAAATGCAAATCTATCTAAAGTCGGACTGTATAGTTGAGAATTTCGTTCGGCTTTTGTTTCGAACACCACAAGATACCGCCTTGATATCAATACTAATTTGAAGCATATACAGGGTGTCCCATTTAACCTCACAAAAATTAACATCTCAAAAACTACACATCATCAAAAAAGTTTGTAATGAAATTTACTTGTCTCGAATGGGGGCAGCCAATCATACCAAACACGACCCACACCCCATCGGGGTGAGGCGGGAGCCACCTTTGGAATTTCAAATAGAAACTCACATTTTTTATTACACATTGAGATTCTATGCCATAGAATACGTAGATTTTGTCCGAAACTTTTTTTTTTAATCGTGATCGATGGCGCGGACAAAACCTACGTATTTTATGGCGTAGAATCCGAATGTGTAATAAAATATAGGGGTTCCTATTAGAAATTTCAAAGTTGCCTCCCGCCCCAGTCCAGGAGGAAGGGATGGGGGGTCGAGTATCATTGGATGCCCCCCTTCGACACAAACAAATTTAATCACTCACTTTTTTGATCCGATGTGTAGTTTTCGAGATATTACGATTTTTCAGGTTAAACGGGACATCTTGTATGTATCTTGTGTATATCCTGGTACGGTACATCTTGTGTATATCCTGGAAACAACAGTAAAAAAAATAGCTGCAGATGTTCGTAAATCTGGCAGATATCAATTTTATTATAAAACCAGTTATGATCCGACATTTCCATGACTTTCGGGTATATTATAAATTCAGTTTGTATACCTATTAAGTTGCCTCTCTGTATTACTTATACTCCAAACAAATAAATAAAAACATAAAGACTACAATGCAATTTTGAGGCAACCAAACTTTGAGGCAAAACAAACAGTATCTACATAATTACTGGGCAGAAAAGTCGAATATGTCGAAAAGCATTTAAGTAAATCGTCTTTTTGATGATTTTAGAAATTGATTCAGAAACTGACTAAAATGCAATTATATACCTTTCTTTCAAAATAAGCGAGTAATAAGCATATTTTAATTAAATATAACATATGGAATTTACTTTTTGTCAAATTTTCAGAATTTTAATATTCATATCTAGGAGTAAATAGTTTGTAGTAAATGATTTATTGATAAGGGTAATAAAAAAAAGACTGTTGTATATACTATATAACCAAAATTCCGTTGCATTTTATCTAAATTGCGTGTTATGATGATTTTCAAACTCAAATCCACGAATTAAAACATACTTCAGACTTTTGTCCACTTTTTTGGGATTTTGTCCATTATTTTGGACCACTGTGCTGCGGACCTTGCCAATGGCATTTAGCAATTCAATGCACAGCAATTCAATGTTTGTTTACGGCAGTTCTTACGTTCTTTGTTCTTTCAGCTAACAGATAATAATGGTATCAGTAGTCTACTGTATCTTCCCGTGGAAATGCCGTAGAAAACGTAGTGGCACATATGCAAAGCTGTTGGAGTAATGGCTTTAAATATAAAGTATAGTACTTGGCAAAAAGTTATGCTACGTGAGTGTAAATATTTCAGCAACGTAGCGTACTTGAAATATTTCCTTTGTAATAAAACATTACTCTTTTACGATGCAGTCACGAAACTTGAATAATATTTGCGCCTCAGGTAGTTTGGAAAACTCGGATACGTGGGATAAGGAAGGAGGTTTTTTTGTATACCTACATAAAACTGTAATATGTGAGCGCATCACTTTTTATGGAGAAAAAAACTTTTCAAATAAGGTTCTAGAAGACAATGGTTACCCAAAATTTGTACTAACGGATGTTGAAAATATCATTCGTTATAATGACGATCCCTTCAAAACAAACCTCATCTTACCATTAGTAAGAAATATATACAGGGTGATTGTTGTATCTTGACCATCCCGAAAACGGCTAAAGAAAACTGAAAAATACGAAAAATATTTGATGATTTTAGAAATTGATTCAGAAACTGACTAAAATGCAATTATATACAGCTTTCTTTCAAAATAAGCGAGTAATAAGCATATTTTAATTAAATATAACATATGGAATTTACTTTTTTGTCAAATTTTCAGAATTTTAATATTCATATCTAGGAGTAAATAGTTTGTAGTAAATGATTTATTGATAAGGGTAATAAAAAAATACTGTTGTATATACTATATAACCAAAATTCCGTTGCATTTTATCTAAATTGCGTGTTATGATGATTTTCAAACTCAAATCCACGAATTAAAACATACTTCAGACTTTTGTCCACTTTTTGGGATTTTGTCCATTATTTTGGACCACTGTGCTGCGGACCTTGCCAATGGCATTTAGCAATTCAATGCACAGCAATTCAATGTTTGTTTACGGCAGTTCTTACGTTCTTTGTTCTTTCAGCTAACAGATAATAATGGTATCAGTAGTCTACTGTATCTTCCCGTGGAAATGCCGTAGAAAACGTAGTGGCACATATGCAAAGCTGTTGGAGTAATGGCTTTAAATATAAAGTATAGTACTTGGCAAAAAGTTATGCTACGTGAGTGTAAATATTTCAGCAACGTAGCGTACTTGAAATATTTCCTTTGTAATAAAACATTACTCTTTACGATGCAGTCACGAAACTTGAATAATATTTGCGCCTCAGGTAGTTTGGAAAACTCGGATACGTGGGATAAGGAAGGAGGTTTTTTTGTATACCTACATAAAACTGTAATATGTGAGCGCATCACTTTTATGGAGAAAAAAACTTTTCAAATAAGGTTCTAGAAGACAATGGTTACCCAAAATTTGTACTAACGGATGTTGAAAATATCATTCGTTATAATGACGATCCCTTCAAAACAAACCTCATCTTACCATTAGTAAGAAATATATACAGGGTGATTGTTGTATCTTGACCATCCCGAAAACGGCTAAAGAAAACTGAAAAATACGAAAAATATTATTGTTCCCATCATCTGAGACTAAAATTTGACACTCCAATACAGTGGATGTGGAAACAATATTATATGTCCACTGATTGTTGCGCAAAATTGTCATCCTCATAAAAAACTACGACTCATTTCTGTTCTTCATTTGTTCACCATTTAATGTCATTATTTGATATAATAACAAGTAAATGAAAATATGTAATGGACGAGTAATCGTGAACAAACAATGAACAAATGATTTGCACAAGATAATATTAAAATTGGGGTACTAGTCGAGGCCACTAAAATTTTCAATGTCATCGTTTGTAAACAATATGAGAAAACGAAAATAAAGAACGCACCAATAGCACAGCTCCACAAACATTTTTTTTTTGTTTTCAGTGGTCTGACTATGTATACTATATGTTTTTTGGATCGCTGAAACCGAATCTGAAGTCCACATTGCTCCATAAGATGCGGTTCTTTTCCTAACCTTAAAAACAGGCCTAAAACCACGAAATTCAAGCTAAAAATTATATAATTTAATAAAAAACCCAAACGACATCCCATAATCATACAGGTATTTCATTAATTCCATAACCATATAATCTCAAAACTCCATAACCTTAGGCCCCATAACCTCAAAAACTCAATAACCTTATGATTCTAAAACCTCATAACTCAGTAAAAAAGAGACTTATATGCGTTTAAGCAGTGTAAATCGATATGTTTGAAATGGATTTGCCCTTCAATCCCAGTACCACTTAACCTAAAAACCGCGTGATCCTAAAACGTCATAACCTCAAAAAATTCCATAACCTTGTCATTGAAAAAACCTTATAAACCAGTAAAAATGAGACTTATACGCATTCAAGCATTATAAATCAATATGTTTGAAACGGATGTGCCCTTCAACCTCCCTACCACTCAACCTCAAAATCACGTGATCCTAAAACTTCATAATCTTGAAACTTCATAATCTTATATGGTTCTAAATCTGATTGAGTTTTAGCACAAAAGTAGTGTAAAATATGGAATGATACCACATTTGTATACAATCATACAAATTGTTTGTAAACTGCTATCTTTCGCACGGTAAAATTTACACAAATTTTGTGTATTTTTAATACTTTATCTGTGTCTTTTCAAATCAAATTACACAAAACATCCTGGAGTGGGTACTGGAACCTTTGACTTAGAAACAAAAAACTGGACGTCTTCCACGAAACACCAAACCACACCTTTTCTCGACGAGCGTTTCGCCAACCAAGTTGGCATCTTCAGGAGAAGATTAAAACTGCTTAGTTTTAATCTTCTCCTTGGTGGGAGAAAACGCTCGTCGAGAAAAGTGTAGTAGTTCGGTGTTTCGTGGAAGACGTCCAGTTTTTTTTTTTTTTCACAAAACATGAAATTTTGAACTTTATATAATCCCATAACTTCGCAGATTACGAGTCACGAGGTTTTTCAATCACAAGGTTATGGAATTTTTTGAGGTTATGGGTTTTAGGATCACGCGGTTTTGAGGTTAAGTGGTACTGGGATTGAAGGGCAAATCCGTTTCAAACATATCGATTTACACTGCTTTTAAGCTCATATAAGTCTCTACTTTACTGAGTTATGGGGTTTTAGAATCATAAGGTTATTGGGTTTTTGAGGTTATGGGGCCCAAGGTTATGGAGTTTTGAGATTATATGGTTATGGAATTAATGAAATACCTATATGATTATGGGATGTCGTTTGGGTTTTTATCAAATTATATAATTTTTTAGATTGAATTTCATGGTTTTAAGCCTGTTTTTTGAGGTTGATGTTCATGAGGTTCATGGTTTTGAGGTTGAAAAGAACCGGATCTGATAGAGCAATGTGGAGTTTTGAGATTATATGGTTATGGAATTGATGAAATATATGATTATAGGATTTCGTTTGGGTTTTTAACAAATTATATAAGCTTGAATTTCATGGTTTTAGGCTTGTTTTTTGAGGTTAGGAAATAACCGGATCTGATTGAGCAATTTAAACTTCGGATTCGGTTTCAGCGACCCAAAAAGCATATAGTGTACATAATCAGACCCCTGCAAATGAAAAAAAAATTTTTTTTGTGGAGCTGTGGTCTACATCGAAAAATCGTTACAAATTTTAAAACTGGGGGAACTGATTTCATCGAGCTACTTGGTAGGCTTCCTGTGTTGATTTCCTGCTCTGCATCTTTTTCCATTCTAACATGCTTCTAACATGCTTATAAAAATATTATAGGGAGATAATTTTTTAATTGAGAATATGACCGATATAGTACATGCACGACAGCATGTCCTATGTTTTTTTTTTAAATATTGTGTACAAATATGATATATTGTTTGTGCCTGATGGACTGTCGAAAAACATTTTTGAAGTACAATGTTTTACAGTGTTTGTCTTATTTATCGCCTTGGACATTTCGAGGGCTGAATTTGCTTTTCCCTGAAAAATATAGCCATATGTAGCTTCGTTTCTTTTTGCAAATTGCCACTTGACGATTGATTTTTTTTTTTTTGATGAACAATTAAAATGCAATTAAAATAGATTACATTCGGTTTTAGGAAAAATATTAAACACATATCACAGTTATTTTTGGTATTAGATTGACATTATACATCGTCGCCTACACAAATCGTAAATAATGGTGGTAATATGGTCATTGCTGTTAAATTACCCCCTAACTAACTATCAGCGTCATCCATAATTTGTTTGTCATTCTACAACTGTTCGTATTGACCGATACTTGACAGGACGCGAGAACACCGCACTTAGGTATTATATAGGGTGGGCCATCAGATGGTTTCTTTTTTAAAATTGCTATTAAAACTACATCGTTGAATATTTTTAAATGATTGTTGCTTTATTCGAGAAAGTATGCCTTCCCATTATTTATGAAAAAAAAATTCAGTTAAATGGCCGCCGCGGCTGGCTTGGCAGTAGTTCATTCTTTTCATACAATTTTGCAATACATTTTCGATTATTTGTGGCTCTATTGCCCGATTAACTAGATCGATGTTTTCCTTCAGTGCGTCAATTGTTTGTGGATCGTTGGAGTAACAACGGAGTAACATGTTGGAGTAACATGTCCCCATAAAAAATAGTCCAACGGTGTTAAATCGCAGCTGCGCGATGGCCAATTACTGTCTCCAAAAACGGCTGATGAATACGGTTGCCGAATTTAGTGTGCAAAAGATCGATTGTTTCACGGCTTGTGTGACACGTTGCTCCATCCTGCTGGAACCAAAGCTCTTCCAAGTCCAAATCGTCCAATCGCCGCCACAAAAAATCAGTTAACATGTCTCTGTAACGCATTTCATTTACTGTAACGCTGTTCCAGTAAATAACCATCTTTTCAAATTCATTCATTTTGAAAGAAGTACGGACCAATTATGCCACCACTCCAAAATCCACACCAAACAGTCACTCTTGCAGGATGCATTGGCTTCTCTATGACGTGTGGATTTTTGGAACCCCAAATCCTACAGTTCTGTTTATTAACATGTCCTCTAAGACGAAAATGAGCTTCATCCGAAAAAATGATTTTTCGAATGAAATCGGCGTCATTGTCAAACTCATTTAAAGCCCACACGGAGAAGCTGATAACGAAGTGGGTGGTCATTTTCCTTTACCTCTTGTGTATGTTGCAACTTGTAAGCAAATAATCCGAGGTCTTTATCCAATATTCTCCTCAGAGAAGTGCGACTTACATTAAGTTGTTGTGCTCTGTGATCAGTTGAGGTTCTTGTGTTTTCATGCATACATTGGGCAACAACAGCAATTATTTCAGCTGTGCGCACCGGACCATAAGCGTGCCAGTTACACGAACTATCCTTAAGAACTTTCTTACACCAGTCGCTGACGGAGTTCATTTCGACCAAAAATTATTCTCAATTTTCTCACTGTTTCTGCAACTTATTCACTTCGGAAATAATTTTTCAATATTTCCCCAACGTTATTCAAGCGTAGCACGATCCATTTCTTACAGCGGAGGTTAGACACCACATATGTCAAATGTCAAGCGTGTCAGTGTCGGCAATGTAGAAATAACACCAAGTTTAAAAAGAAACCAATAGATGGCCCACCATTTACAACCAATCTACGCGTTGTATTAGCTCACGTGCACGACATACTTTTTTGGAGGTATTTTTATTCTGTTTTTTTTTTCCAAACAAACTAAATAAAGAATTTTTGCTAATTATGTAAAGAATAACGGCTATATTTTGGTGTAGAGGAAAAATACGAAAAGTTTGTGTGTACTGTTTTGAAATTATATTTTAAATATTACTGCGCGTTAGTGAATGATTTCCTTGCGTAAGTGTCCCGTAAGTATCCAATAGGTTTACATTCCAAGTGCAGCTATCGGGATTTGAAGTATATAATTATATCAGCTCGTACCGCTGCACTGTTCGCGCTATTTTAAAACACGTCAAATGTTTAAATAACAAAGCAGTTTTCGTTCCACCGCGGAGTAGAGAGTATTGCGTGCTGTATGCGTGCCAGTGCTTGCGTATTTACGCATCATCGTAATTAAAAATGAATTATATCCAAGGTGTAATAGCAGTGTCATTATGTAGCCGATTTTTGTCAGAAGCTGAAAAGAAAAGGCTTGGGAGGCCTATTTAAGAGCTAAATATTGTGAGGATAATGTTTTAGTAGAACATTCAATCGATACATTTACAAAATGCATGGATTTGCGGTTGTAATGTATACTCGTCGTATAAAACTAACTACTATGACTAAGAAATGAATTTAAAAGTAACGAATCGACATTATTACTGTAATACATAAAAACTGCACTGTTATATTATATAATAATATATGTTGACTATTCAAAAAATTTTTATTATTCCATTATCCACTTCTACTATTCTGCTCTTAATATAGTGAGGGCGTTAAATAAACAGTACCAACAACACTCTACCCCATAATCCTAATAAATTCTAGTGGTATTCTTGTGACCGATTAGATTTCTAATTGTCTCAGTCAGCTTGAATTCTGATTGTTAGAGTAGACAATGGTAATATAATAGTCAGTCTAATTATCAAGCTATGTACGCTGTCAATTATATCTAGAGTGGAATAATGCCTACTGTGAATATTGGAGAATGTGGCATTGGCACTGACATTGCAGTTCGCGTAAACTAAACATGATTGTTTACATATACGAACATTTGTGTTTTTAGCTAATTAAAAAAGATATATTTTACATATTGATCAAAGCACTGTTTTGTCTACTTTTAAAATATATAATTTCAAAAAAATACACTACAACAAAAGGTTTTTCTTTTTCGCGAGTAACATTTTGTAAAAATGTTATTAAAACTTAAAAACTCTACAAAAAACGAGAGAGAACAACCCAACGGTTATAATTTATTGCAGCTGTTACCTCGTGAAGAAAGGCCTTAAGTTTCTTAAACTTTACTAACATAATTACAAATTATTACACGAGAAAAAAGCCTATTAGTGTGATACAGATTCCAAAAAAACTAATGCAATTTACTAATCTTTAAACTCACAAACCCTTTTAACTCAAAAAACATTTTATTGTTTGCCTTAAGGTCATATTTCGGTTCGGTAACGTCATTGACAAAAAAAAAACTTACTCGTATGTAGACACTGAATTTTAAAACCCATTAAGTCCTAAATGTCCTGATTTTTTAGAGTTTTCAGCCACCTTATTTTCAATGTTATCGGTGCTGAAAAAAATTTCGATCTGGTCAATTCTCACGTAGAATTTCGTGCTTTTTTCAGAATTCGGCCTTAGAGTTTTTCAAAAAATTGATTTTAAAAAAGTTAATAATAAATTTTTGTTACACAATTACGATTTATTCGACAACAAAAAAAAAATAGACCTAAATTTCTTTATGAAACAGGTAATTCCCGGGTTATGTACCAAAAAAAAATCGCTACCTCGAGACCTAAATTAAAAATAAATGGCTTTATTTTATTAAAAAAAAAAAAATGATAAAACAAAATGGGGGTCGAAACAAAAATATAGTTGTATAAACTTCTTTTTTTTCTCAGCAAGTACGGATTCTGCTAAAAATGTAAGAATAAAAATGTCTTAGAATCAAACAAAAAAATACTCTCAAATCTCAAAGATTTTCAGGTTTTTTAAATGACATTTTTGGAAATTTTGATTTCGTGATTTGTCTTCTAATCCCGAAAAAATTTGAGAGTAGCCTTCAACAAATTCTAAGACAATTTTGTCCTTAAGAATTTTTTATAAAAACATTTTTTTTAATAATAATTAATTTTTTTGAAATATGAAAATATTTAATATTTGAAATTTAGCCGTTCCATAGACCGGAATTTTCAGAAATTAGTTAAAGGTAGACGACATAAATTTAGTTCTTATTCGTAGTACACATTTCATCTGGATTAACAGATAGGTACACAAAAAAATTAAAAAAAAATCATTGCGGTGAGCCTGATATTTCCTTGGATTTTGAGTCTCTAAATCCCATGCTGCCGTCAGAGTAATCCGTACTTTTCAAGACTTGCAGTAGGTACGTATGTCTAATATTAACATTGAGATTTGGGTGATTTTGCAGAATACTTTGAGATTAGGGCGAAATCATAACGTGTACGGATTATCCTGATGGGAGAAAAATACAGGGGAATATTAGGCTCACTACAAAGTTTTTTTTATTTTTTATGTGGCTCTAAGTATATGTATAATTGCTCCGTCACAATAGTGTTAATTAAAGATCGGAAGTCAGGGGTACATTTAAGGACCGCATTTAAATTAATGAAATTTGAAATTCGACACGGTAATAAGTGTAATAAAATAATAAATAACAAGCTGAACGTTATATATGTATAAAAATAAGTTCCTGTCATTCGCGGCTGGAATGTAGGTGATCTTGAAGATCAAGCATATTGGGTTTTGCGCGGAAGCTTTTTACTATTTTAGTGATATCGTAAGCATCATGTACAGATAGTCGATCTATAGGGTCGGTTTATTTCTTTACTTCTGTTCTATTGCGTATATACATACAGTGAGAACGAAAGTCGCGCATAAATTCGATAAAAATTAAACGATATTTTTTTTATAAAAATGCTCGGACATTTAAATTTTTCATTTGCCGATATCTTGACGTATTTCATTTGTGTTTTTAAAGATAGCTGTCAAAGATACGACGTCATCCATATTTTTTTAAATGACAATATATGGCTCGTGATACATCATTTGAAAGCGCTTGATTCTATCAAGCCATTTTAAAATGGTGACCGTTCAAAAGCTAAAATTCGACAAAAAACGAAGGAAAGTTTATTTCAAAAATCATTCGAACACGAGAGGTTCTACAGCTATTTGCTCGGCTATTGAGATAATACACTCACAATAGTAATAGGTATAAGATGTGATTCGTTAAAATTAAACAAAAAATTCAATACAGCGCTATTTTGTGTAATTTTATTTATGAAGTGGAAAAAATTGATGAAAACTGGCGGATCCATTTTATAAATTATTTTTTTTAAAGAATGACTCTGAACGTACCTACATACTTGAACATGTTTGTAGTTCGATGGTAAAACATTTTTAAAATAACAGTTAGATAACACCTAATAATAATTTTGAATGTTAGAACGCACAAGAGCGAAGCTTGTTTTAGACGCAACCTGAGTATCATCTACCAAATTTATGTACTTCAAAGCAAATTACGGATTAATATCTGTTTGTCCATTTATGTATTTACAAAAAAAAACAAGGATGTGCTGATTTTTTTTATTCCAATGAACTACATCTTGTATAAAAATATTTCAATAGTTAATTTATTAAGCATATGAAAGAGCATTATGTACATTTATATGAGTTTCGCACTTCATGCATTTTTTACCTGAATTTGGCACTTTTGCTCTGATTACGCATTTGGAAAACCCAATTACGCATTTTTAGGTGTCAAATACATAATCAGAATGCCATAATGCATGCGGCACCTCCGTAGGCCATAGAATCCCTGAATATATTCGTATGTAAATAAATCAATTTCTCAGAAATAATAACTGCAACTTAGACGGACAACATACGGCACCTCCGTATGCGCTTTTCATAATCCTGAATAGATTTATATATAAATAAATAAACTTGTCAGAAATAATAACTGCAATTTGGACGGACAACTCGACTCACTCTTATAGTTCTAGACACGTAATGATTTATCCAAAAGCTGTCGCAATATATATACTCCAAGGGTTTCACTATAAGAGACAATTTAAAATTTTTATCCATGTAAAAGTTTAAGTTTTATACAAAAGGATGCTCTTTTTATATTTTTTTATGAGCATTCTTTTCTCCAAACCCCGTACAGAAAATTCTATTCTAAATAATTCAAATGCGAGGAATGAAACTTTTCGGTCAGATGGACGAGGACCGTCATCGTAGGTGGCATCGATCCCCGGTTCGGTTTGCAGCGAATAAAAATAAAAACGTCTAGACCAATAAAATAAGTATGTATGTAAAGCAATATCAATTTATCTCTCGGAATCGCGGGACCCGAACACTGATATCGATTGGGGACGGACATGACCCGAAAAGTATATTACATAATAAAGCACACACACACGACTCGCTACCGGCCGGTCATTTCGGTAATGTGTGTTGAAATCTTCGTCGTCAGCACACATGACGTGACAACGATTGGAAAACGGCGGCAGCGTACAGTCGCCCAGACGGCGAATCTTGATGGACAAGATTCAAAATCATGATCCTCGGACTTATATGTGGCATGGAAAATAGTATTAAGAAAGATTATAAAAATTACCTTTTTATTAATATTTTTTCAATAAGAAAACTATTATTATTTAAATACTGCTATGTAATGTTCGTAATGTCGTCTATAAGTCGCTATTTTCTCGCGGCCCACGTTTGGGTCCATTTATTCGGATAGATGCTGATTCTAACATATTGTGAAATTATTTATTTTGATAGTATTCGTAATTAAGAACATATCTAAATCACACAGGTCCACAAAACAAAAAAGTTCTCTCTTTGCAGTCAAACCCTTCATTTCCTATGCACTTTGTACGCTGAAACCAAGTTTGACAAAAAAAAAATTACCGCGTCAACTTTTCTCTCCACCCCCATAAAACCCCCATAAACTCTTAAAGAGGAGATTTTTTTGAAAAAGATATTTATTATTTTGTATGACCATTATATTATTTTTTTTGGGTCGCAGATCATGAATCTGAAGTCAAGAATACATTTCGAATTAATGATACCTTTCAACAAGTTATCATCAAATTTCACTCATCATTCAAAGTTTTGTGGGTTGCTGTCAAAATTTCTCCGAGGAGGTGAACACCTTGGTATTGGCATCAAATGATAACACAGCCACACAAATAAAAAGTTTCTGACCTGGAGGTCTCACTATGTGTACCAATATATATTTTTGGGGTCGCTGAATCCGAATCCGTGGTCAGTTTCATCCCAGCACGTCTGGGTTCGGCCATAACCTCAAAAAAACACCTTCAAATTTGCTATATCCGTTAAAACCACAAACCTTATAATACAATAACCAACTGACCCCACAACCTAATAACTCCATAACCCCAAAGCCAAATAACCACATAACCCCATAATCACATAACCCCATAACCCTAAAACCCGGTAAAAAAAGTTTCTGACATGGGGGGTCTCACTATGTGTACTGTATGTTTTTGAGGTCGCTCGATCTCTCACAATGAAACTGATTTTACAGTTCTCAAGCAAATATACACCATAAAAAAAATCTACAAATAAATAAATCTGTAAATAAGTTAATGAATCTGGGAATGCCAGAACTCCGATTGTATATGTACGAGTACATGTACATGCCGTAATCCAACGTAATGTACAACCATTGGGTTATTGTATTCATTGGGTTGTTGTATTGGATTATGAGGTTTCGGAGCCATAGGGTTTGTGGTTTTAACGGATATAGCAAATTTTAGGGTTTTTTTGAGGTTATGACCGAACCCAGACGTGCTGGGATGAAACTGACCCCGGATTCGGATTCAGCGACCTCAAAAACATATAGTACATATAGTGGGACCCCAGGTCAGAAACTTTTTTGTGTGGCTGTGTAATTAATTGGGAATTCAAATTCTTATTTGAATTTTCAATCAATAGGAAAATGGACGAAAATTTGAAACTGTGAAAGTGCACAAATATCTTTAATAAAAAATGGCGCTAAAATCGAAATATTTCGTAATTTTAAGTAGGTTTTATGGGAGCTAAATGCCAACTTCCAATCAGAATATACAAACACGTTACCTCTAAACTTCACATATAAAGTTTCCTTCACATATAATGTTGACATGAGAGAATCAAGTGACATCTGCAGTTTCTTGCTTAAAGATACTTTTTGTATCACTACCGCGAAGGCAATGATATCATACCAAATTCATATTCAGATTTTGTTATCTACGGCATATTATATGCGACATTTTGAGATCAACTTCTTTTTTGCAATCTTCCCACTTTATCCTGGTCTCCAAAATATCTACACAGTAGAAATTATGCGTATATGGCCGGTTAAAAAGACAAAACTTTTTTTGTAGACCTGTAATTATGTTAGGTTTGGCTGCATATAAGCATGTACTATCAAACATCATCCCTTTATATTTTTTACAAATTTTGACAGTTTGCTGACGCTGTCATGAATTCAAAATTCATTTTTGACTTTGTATTTGTATTCAGCGACCTAAAAAACTTGCAATAAAGTAAATGAATATGCATTTAATATCAACTTTTCACATTTTGGTAAAAGGCTTGTTGACAGGTGTCATTAAGTCTCAATTTATTCTTATCTTTAGATTCGTGATCAACGACTAAAAAAAAGTCATAAAAAACGATTACAGAATTGTTTTAAAAAAATCCTCTATAAGAGTTAAATGGGGGTGAAGAGAAAAATGGACGCGGTATTTTTTTTGCCAAATTTGGTTTTAGCGCATTAAAATATTTATGAAATGATGGGTCTGATTGCAAAGACAGAATTTATTCTGTAGACCTGTGTTGTTTGTATGATTTGGTATAATAATAAATCAGGTTACGCTGTTGGCTAAAAGTATTTAGACATTTTGTATCTGGAGAATGAGTAGCATTTGCGATATGATATGGCAGTTAAGTCGTATAGTGTTATTACATAGAAGGTAATGTCTTCTAGTGACAAAGTCAGCAACTACCAGATGTCCTTTCCTAAAAAATACTCTCTCGGTAAAATCATTGAGCTCAAAGAAGCGAGGATGAAATGATTTCCGGCTAATCGTAATTCGCCATTTAATGTGACACTCAATGGCGAACGATGAAGAACAAACATCTCGGCTTGTATTTTGATTTCGGTAGATACAAGCCGATAGAGCTACAGTGTTGGTACCTAGTGTTATTAAATAGGACTAGACATATTCTGATAGGTCATACGAAGTCAACAACTACCAAATGTCCTTTCCGACAATGTACCGGAAATCATTCTCGCTTTATTGAGCTCAACGGTTTTACGGTTAGAGTGTGCTTTCGGAAAGGGCATCTGGCAATTGCTGACTTGGCCAGACCTAATATTACATGTATGTTTAATCCCATCTAATCACACCAGAGGGCGTTACCTCGTAGGTAACAACATTCTAGCTCTCCTGGTCAGGATATAAGTCAACGTGCTCGTTCTTCGACATTCGCCATCAGATATGTCACATTGACGAGATCTAATAAGATTGAAATATGGATTTGTGACTAAGTGGTGAATGACGATGACAGCGACAAATTGCATGCTAAAAACTCGTTATTTATTTAATGATTTAGGTTGACTAAAAGTTTGTAATTCATTTTTTAGGTATTTATTGAAATCATATCGTTTAAAAATGTTATCCTCGATTTTATCCAATCCGCGGGTGACTTTAAAAGTTATAGTGGATATAGAACCGTCGATTCACCTTATACCTATTTTTATAAAAGGATTTGCTAGCGGAGGTCAGAAAACAGAAGAGTTCCAACAAATATGTGGGTACGACTAATAACTGTATTACTAATAGGAAAACCCATAATCTATCATACTTTTTATTGAAAATATACTTGTTGCACAACCTAGTTTTTCGCCAAGTAACGAGCTATTAAAAAAAAAAACGTCATTAAAGTTGGTTGGCCGGGAAAAAAGATGTATTTCTATTCTTAATCTTAAGTTTATTACCTTATTTAATTGTCAAGTTTCTCACATTATGTGACATCCATTATTTATTTTACACTTGTGGCAGCCATTTGTCAAAAGTTTAACAACAACAAAGTTTTGTATCAAGCTTCGACATAACCGCTATTTCCATCTCTCTCGTTCATATACTAATTTAATATAATTAATTTAATATAAACTATAATTAATTTAATTTGTTAATTTTTATTTGTTTTATTTATTTTTTCTGTTTTGTTTGAATCTTCCTTTTGTGTTTTTATGTAGTTTTTAGGTTATATGTTTGTCATATATCCCTTTTCTTTAATTGGGTATAACCCGTAGAACAATGTACAAATGAATACATAAATAACTAGATTTGATTACGTTTTTTTTTTTATGGTTCATTACATCACTTTACTACAGTAGAGGTCATAAGTTAAGCAACTAACAGAATATAAACCATTTATTCAACTACAAGGTATCCCAAAGAAAATAATTTAAAAAACATAAATTTCTATAACCATAAATAATATATAAATAATAAATATTTACAACAGTCAAAATAACCGGTGGACAAAGTTAAGCAACTATATTGGGGAATTCACGTATGCGACAGGAATTCCTCGCGAGTTCATTGTCAACGTGTAGCAATGTCAGTTGGTTAGAAACATCACTCGAAGTTGCATCTCATTAGTGAAAAGTAATAATAAATAATAAATCGACCATTATGGACCGTTTCATGTATAAAGATATTTTGCAGACTACAATGCTGCCATTTGCAGAAGAGGAGATGCCATTACTATGGAGATTTCAACATAGACATGAAGATAGACACCCAAATCATACGGCAAACCTAGTAACAGAGTGGTGGATCTACACCATATTAATGTTTGGTCGTGGCCAGCATAGTCTCCCGATTTAAACTCCATTGAAAACCTGTGGGAGATTGCAAATACACGTGCTAGGCAGAATTCATGTAGAGCGAATGCAAATGAACTGTTCACCACCATTTCCAAAGTTTGGCAAGAAATTCCTGACAATATCATTTATAATTTAATAAGTTTGATGCCCAAACGTTATGCAGACGTGATCAAGAATAAGGGTTATACCACCAAATATTAATGTTTCACGATTAACTGTGGCATTAACTTCATTTTGTTTAATAGCGTACTAAGTTGCTTAACTTTTTGTCCACCTATTATTTTGACTATTGTAAATATTTATTATGTACATATATATTATTTATATTTACTATATGTTTATATTTTTTATATTCTTTGGGATACCTTGTAGTTATATTATTTGTAATGCACACGATTCTTTGTTTCTGAATCTACGAATTTTTTTTTTATTCTGTTAGTTGCTTAACTTATGATATTACTAATATTATAAATATTTGAAGTCATCAGACACATAAATATGGTTTTCTTCTCTTATGAATCATATTATCATGGCTTATGGGTCCCGAGTAACGTATATCTTTATATAACTTTTTAAGAATCCCCAGAAAAAATAATTTTGGGATGTCAGATCTGGCGATCGGGATCGCCACTCAATTGGTCCACTTCTTCCTACCCAACGATATGGGAAAAGCTCATCTAAATATGCTCGGAGAGGTAATGATTTGCGAGAGCACTGCATATTTTTTAGCAAAACTTTACAACAAACTTTAAAGTACAATTTTATGACATTCGGAAACTCTATTAAAAATTTGTTGTTTTACCTTTCGAATTCAAGTTCATCCCCCGGGTTGGATAAAACCTTCAGAGTTGTTGACACTACTTACTCATAACGTACGTAAATTCCTCAAAAAATAAATTAAGTAACCCAAGATAACAGATTGGTAGGTATGTGGAATTAATTTTTATTACTTACTGACGATGTCGTTGGTAAAATACGCGTCATGTACAGAGTAATGTTTCAGTATGTTGAAAAAGTGTTTAGATTTTTGTGTCTATGCCGAAGATTCCATTATTCCAGGATAGTAATGGGCGTAGCCTGTAAGCCTAACAACGCGTGAATGTGTGAACTCTAGCCGGATTCGTGATCTGGACCACTGTGCTACTAGATATTCGGTTTTCGGTTTCAGTAGGACCGGAATCGCGCGCAATCTCGATAAAATCAGATTACGCTATGACCCCATTTAGGCGTTTTAGTCATCGACACCGAAAGCTTAGCCCGAACAACGACAAACACTTCCCTTTGTTTCGGCGCTCACCTTATTCAAGGGGATCCGATGTAATTAGGCCGGTCAGTGCATGAAGTGAACGTCATTATCCGTGTGGTTTATAGAGCGTTCGCCTGTGTAAACTTTGTTAGGCAAATTGACCATCGGATTTATTAGTTTTTCGAATTCTGATTACGATCTGACGCTGACGATCACGGATTATTATCTAGTCAGTATCGGACCGTCTTGAATAAACAGCCATATATCAGTTGTTTACTCTGTTTTTTTTTTTAAGTTTATAGTGTTATAAATTCGAGCAAATCTAGAAAGTTATGTTTCGAAGCTAGACACGTATACTCAAACTCGAATGTTTCTCCTTCTCGTCAAACGGTAAAAGAGATATAACTATTCACTGTGCAAATACTGATTGCGAAATCGATACTGGCAATCATAGTAAAGGCATCCATTCTATTACATCGTTTCTGTTACGTACTCATATAGATCGTATTCGTGAAGTCACGATACATTTTTTTGGAAAGGCATTACCATTAATCAACAAGCAATTTATATGATTTGCTGTTTTGTGATATAGATTCCAATTTTTCTTTTCGCCATTTACCAAATAACGATGGACATAAGGAAAGTGTCCAGAAAAATTACAAATAGAAAACTAAACCGGAAATGAGGGAAAAATTGATACAAACAAGTAATTGTGTTTAAACTATGAACCGTTGATTTCCTGACAATGAGCAAGGCGGTTAATAAACTGCTGTTGTCAATGTCACTAATGCCGATAATACGTCTTTAGATAAGTTATGCATTCTATGATGAATTCGTTCTTTAAACCAACTTCCAGTCTAGCGGCCAAGTAAAGTACATTCAACTTTTGAATATCCCCATAAACAATAGTCGAGAGGTGTCATATCTGGCGATTGAGCATGCCACCCAATTGCCCATTTCCTTCCTATCCATCTCGTCATGATTAAAACTGTGGTTTAATTATCTCAGCGTGATTGAAATCAATCCATCAACCAAGTAGCATTTCGGTGTTACTGGAAAATATTTTTAAAGTTTGTATTTGTTTCTATACTGAACGTTTCAGTCTCATTTGAGTATTAACTTCATGTTAAAATTAAAAACAATTAAAGCACATTACACCAAGAATATTTTTGTTATTGCAAATGCACACAACAAACATAGTACGGGGTAGAATGACTATACGAGATACAAATTACAAATCACAAACAAACAACTGTATTTTTCGAAACGTTTATGGTTGCAGCTACAAAAAAGAGCACAATTTCAGGTTTTTCTACTGCGATCGTTCTCAAAACTACTTTGGTGTACTGTACACGGATAGGTCGTGAGAATTTCCACTCCCTTTTCTCTGTTATTTTTAGAGCTTCGAGAACAACTTTTTGCATGATAACATTTTTTTCTGAAATTTCTGAATATGCTGTGAGAAAAACAATTGAAATGCAAATATAGCAACTGTTTAATGAACATATATTTTTTTAATGGAATGCCCTTTTTTATTTGTTTATTTCGGTTCATTCGTTTGATTACAATTACATAACATATGTGTATACTTGCTTCCACAGGTTTTTGAAATATTATGCTTATCATATAAAAAATAATATATTCGGGAACATGACATACCATAATTTATAGTAAGCTATGAATAGGCATTCTTTGTTTTCAAAATATGCACAAAAATTACAGTTACGTCATATTTCCGAGTATATTATATAAAGAGCGATTCAAAACAAACGTCATCAAATCTGGCTATGAACGAGAGAGATGGAAATAGCGGTTATGTCCGAAGCTCAAAGCGAAACCTTGTTGTGAAACTTTTGACAAGTGGCAAACACAAAAGTCACAATTGTAAAATAAATAATAGCTCTCACACTGCTCTCACATAATGTAGCAGTAATATTAGCACAGTTTCTTTTAGGTTCTTCTTCAATTCTTTCGTGACGTTCAAGCCAAGGGGAAATATTTATCATGTGGTTGTGCACGATCTGGATATCGTTGCCCGTATAAAGCCTTTGCTTCCTGCGATTTTTTCTCACTTCTCCATACACTAGCAGCATGTCGATTTGATATGAGTAGCGAGTAAAAAGTGGCATTTTAAATAAAAGAGAAGTAATAACCCTACCACCAAACGTTGTAAACAGTAAGAATTAATTGTCAAATTAAGCAACAATGAAGAAAATGTTTAAAAACAAAAGCCTGTGATATCGCCTACCTATATTAAAATTCCTAGCACCTTCTGATAGATGCATTGACTGATTCTATCGTTTTCTATTTATGCATCGTTCATGACATTCTGACATTAAACATTTAATATCTCAAAAAACTATGAACTTTGGGTATAGGGAAGTGTACATAAGAATGATTCGAAATTATTTGTAGAATTATAATTTCTAATTAGTTATAGGGCATTCCATTAAAATTATTGCAGTAAATTGCTACTAAAGATGACTTCCGGTATTTTCCGGTTGAACCAGAACTGCGAAATTTTAATGATATTAGGGCTTTAATGCTTCCAAAATAAGTTAAAGATATCATATGAGTTTGTCCCTATCTTCACTTGTTTTCTTTCAAAAAGAATTTTATAAATGACACATTTGACATCTTTAAACGCGATTTTCTAGGAAACTGTCAAAGATAGGACATGATACATGTTTTTAGTCTTAGCTTTTTTCAGTAGAATTTAAAAAATATATAATATACTGGGTATTCCATATAAAATAACAATGTTTAGGGCATTTCCGGTCAAACAGGAAGTGATGATCAGTCGTTTTTGTAACTAAGTTTTGCATCCCATTCAATGATATACATTCCCAAAATTTGAAATCGATATCTTTTTTCGTGCCTCAGCTAGAGCCTGGGTAGTAATCTCGTGGTCACCCGGTATGTTGTGTCATTGTGATTAGAGGAACAAGCGGAATTCAACGAATGAAAAAGTATAAAGCATCAGCTGCTATTTTTTTTGTTTCAATAGTTTTTTGACAGCATACTTTAAAATTTCAGAAAAGTAAGTTACCTGTTACCCTGTCATAAATTATTTTTATAGCTCTAAAACTAGCGGAGAAAAGGGGCGTAGGAGATTCATTAAGAATAAGTACTCTTAAACTGGAAGATTTAGTTTTCTTGATATACATCAAATGAAAGGTTTTGGTATATATACAATGTATAAATATAATGGACTATGAAATGTATAAAAAGTGTATTAACAAAAATACTTTTAGGATGATGCAAGCTGCATTTGAGAAATTATGGAGGAAATAATGTTGCCAATAAATAAGCGAAAATCCAATGTTTTAGAAAATGAAAAGGAAGCTATTCATCTTACGTTACATGTGATTATTACAACAGTTAATTAATTCTTATTTCTAATGCTTTTAATGAATGGCCTGAAAAAAACAAAAGTGGTAGCTAAAAACAAAGAAAAGATCTAAACATTTTTATAGAACTCTTGATACTTTATTATTAAATGAATAAAATACACTAATGATTTCCGTATTTTGCTTCAAACCAAAATATAATACATTTCAAAACAAGAATTAAACTTGTTTAGGCGTTTTCGAATAACACTACGAATACTTTTTTAAAACACCGAAACACAAGGTAATATGTAGTTATTTGTTTTTTCATGACAATCTGGAGTGTGGGGGCAATACAGGGTGTTTCCGAATCAAGCAGCATAAATGATGGTAATAAAAATCAAGGTCAATATAAGTCAACTGAACTCAACATACCTAATACAATGTTGCATCCCTCATTTAAGTTACAGAGTCTTAAGAATTTCCTTAAAAATGCCAAAATACATTTTTAGAAAATAAATAGTGTAAAATCGTAGTAACAATTAATATGTATATTAATAAGTACATTTGATCAATAGGTTTATTTCATGGCATCCCATGATATTTAAAAAAAATCAAGTTCAGCACCTTAAACCAGGGGGGACAATAATGGTACAAATATAAATTAATCTCGATTTTTGGAAAATCTCGAAATAAAATAATGCCAAAAAGTTTGTTAAAAATTGCTGTTTAAATAAATTTCTCAAAACAGAGTCCGAAATGTGCATGATAATAAAATTTGGGAAATAATTACCATGCTCATTTTTAATTGTGGCACTATAAATAAACCAAATGTGTTTTTTTCACCGAGAAAAACTAACTGCTATCACGAAAGTATCCATACCAAATACGAACTTAATATAAATTTGCATTCTTGATATATTATGTAATGAAAATGTATGTACGCTTGTAACATTTTAGGACTATGTACCTCAACAAACATTGGACGTTTAGTTTGGTACGTTAGTTTAATCGACTTATTTTGACCTCCAGATTCACTGGTATTATTTATGCTACTTCATTTAGGAACATCCTGTGTAATTATTAAGCTTTAAATTGAATTAATTCGCAGTGTGTTTGCATGAATGTCAATAAAACGAATATTTTTGAAATTAAGAGGAAGAGTTCTTGCAGAAAAGTTGAAAATATACTGGGTGTTCCATTAAACAAATGATGTTTATTTCGTTTGGTGACTTTTCAATGTTCAGTTTTTACATACAGTTCTACATGTCTTGAATAATATAATAAAACTTTTATGTAGATGTCAAAATATAAACAAAAACCAAGAAAACTACACATATACTGTTTTCTTAAAACATCCACTACTAACAAATTATAGTATACTGTTTCCAATAACGTATGACTCATTTGAAGAGCAGACTTCCAAGAAAATCGCAGTTTGTCCAAATTTTCAATTTGTTCAATTTCAATTTTACAAGTTGCCTTCTATATAACATTTGCCATCTATTAACACTAATTTACCCTATCAAAAAGCGTTTTTTCTTCTTTCAGTGTCTGGTCCGCGAAAATTGCTTGAACATTCAAAACGCATTTTGTACCAAGTTTTGGTAAGCAACTCATGTATTGTCCATGTCTTGCTGTCAGTCGTAGCCTTAATGTTGCGGAGTGATGTGTAGTTTACACATTTTATTATTATCTTACGTCATATTGCAAGGCACCTTGCAATGAAGTTTCGAATCGATCAAGTCTGATCTAATGTAAAAAAGTCCGTCTTTGATTTTTGGCGAATTTTGTGCATAGGAGTTGCAGGTAAGGGGTGTCATTCGGATACTACGGGTTGATGAACGCACTTGGGTGTTGTAGACGAAACTCAAAGAAACTAGTACGGCCAACAATCAAACCCGTATAAATGGATTCTTCACTTTCGAACAGATTTGATCGATCGTAACTTCAGACACAAAAATATAAGCCGTAATACGTTTTCATTTTTTTTAATTCACAATTTAGTTTTCACTATTTGGAGTTATAAGTTATTTGTAACATTCTTTAGTAATTGTACACAAAGTAGATGTAGTTAATAATTTAAACAATAAAACTTAATTACGAGCTGTCAGCCATCGGATAGTCAAACTGCATTATGTCATTTTTATGCAACATTTTTTTCAAAATATAGTGTCTTACATATTTTACAATATTTACCAAAAGTGACGTATTGTTAGTGTTATGTAGTTAATAATTTAAACAATAAACTTAATTACGAGCTGTCAGCCATCGGACAATCAAACTGCATTATGTCCATTTTTGTGCAACATTTTTTCAAAAATATAGTGTCTTACATATTTTACAATATTTACCAAAAGTGACGTATTGTTAGTGTTATGTAGTTAATAATTTAAACAATAAAACTTAATTACGAGCTGTCAGCCATCGGACAATCAAACTGCATTATGTCCATTTTTATGCAACATTTTTTTCAAAATATAGTGTCTTACATATTTTACAATATTTACCAAAAGTGACGTATTGTTAGTGTTATGTAGTTAATAATTTAAACAATAAAACTTAATTACGAGCTGTCAGCCATCGGACAGTCAAACTGCATTATGTCCATTTTTATGCAACATTTTTTCAAAATATAGTGTCTTACATATTTTACAATATTTACCAAAAGTGACTTTTTGCATGGAGTACAAATAATAAACGAGCTAGAACGTTTTTGGCTATCCCGAAAATTTAACAAAATGGACAAACTGCCTTCTGAAAGGCTACCCTCATTTATTTTGAAAATAAAGCTATAGAGCCCCACGCTTGAATAGCATACATCACATTAGATTAACCGACTTGAAGTTGGACAATTCGTAACTTTTTTATCTTTTAATACAACCTAAAAATAGAGTAGAGCGAACGCTACCGAGGATGAAAATAAAAGAGCAGGCTAATGCATAGTGTAACATCCAGTTTAGAATGCGAGACCTCACGTTTTATTGCAGCCCGTACGTACGTTTGTGTAAAATAGGAATTTGTTTTTCTTGACAAATGGGGTTGCTGCCGGTTTGTGTTTTAAAATTAATTACAAGGAACGAACCGTAATGGATTTAACTTCTTATCTGCCGCGCAGAGCCGGTTTTACCGGGTTGCTTAATGCATATTTTATTTTATTAAAATAGTCCCGGCGAATTTAATTTAGCTTTAAGAAACACGAGACTTGATTAAGCCGACACTGGGTTGTACGCAAGAGTTAACGACGGAATAGATATTGCTTCCCTATTTTGTTGTCAAGGGTGAAGCAGGATAAATACGTACGTACTGGCCCGACACGAGTCTATACAGTGTGTCACCCAACGAATGTTACATACTTCACTGGCATATTCTAGAATCCAAATAGAATCGGTTTTATCAAACTTGCTTCAATGAAAAATGTCAACATAAAAAGTTGCACTGTGTTAAACTTGGTTGTATTAATTATTGTTTTCCTATAACTCAAATCCAAATTAACCAATCTGAACAAAATTTGGTGCAGATTAGATTCTACTGATGTAGAATGCAAGAATGCAACACATTTTTTTTACTGTCACTGTTTTTAACTTATTGTTAGTGTTATTAACTTAATATTAACTATTTATAACTTATTTTTTTATTGTTGCCTTGATTCCATATTTTGATTCTCTAATATCTTTCAAACTGCGTATAATTTTGACTTTTGACAGCTCTTTGATGTAGAGATAAAATTGTCTATCTATTTCTTAAAGTTCATGTAAATATTTATACGTACAAAAAAAGAAAAATATTGGTTATAGTGCAGTAATCGGAACACCCCCACCACCACACCAAATTTGATTCAAATTAGTTAATTAGGGTCTTAGTTATAGAAAACAAAAAAAACAGACTCAGTAACATTTTATGGCAATATTTTTCCATCTGAGCAAATTTGGTTAAAACCGATCCCATTTGGGTTCAAGAATATGCCAGTGATATGTGTAACATTCGTTGGGTGACCTAGTATCACCGAGAAGAACTGAAAGATCAATTTATAGTTAAAAAGTGGCACAAGTTAGAAATATTTCAGTTTTATTTGGCATTGAATTATAAAGTTATACTCAACGAAAATTGAAGTAGAACACCTAAAAATTTCATAAATTTAGATATCTTGTAACTTTTGAATGAGAATCAAATTCAAACCTAAAAGTTGGCAAGGAATTGATTACTCTGACACTTAGCTAAATCGTCAGGTATACAAACTTTTCATTCGACAATGGTTTTTCCTAAAATTTGAAATTATATGTGGCGTACTGAACGCCTTGAATAGAATAATTTACTCAGACTGAAGATACATCGTCCAGTAACAAACTGTTTTTTTTTTTTTTAATTGTAGGGATATATGTTTTGATTTAGAAATACACTAATTTATGTGGTGTTATTACGTCTTGTGTTCGCACTCCAAAATATAATTGGGAAGCTGATCAATGGAGGTTATGTCTTTTTGCAAACGAAACAAAGTAGGTCCTTTTTAAAAACGATAATCGCATACGAGTGTGGAGAAGGTGCGGTGAGAGATACGGACGGTAACTTCTCCCTCAACAAAGTACCATTTGGATGTGGTTGCCTTACAGTTTGGGGTGGAATACGTATGTTTAGATAATCGAACAGAATAATTTTAAGAAGGTACATATACCTTATACTGGAATCAATAGTAGTATCTTTTCTGAATTTGATGGGTAGTCTATAATCAAGCGTACTTTTGTAGATGACACGCGTTCTTACAGGATATAAGCTCATAAATAATGAAGGAATTTGTTAAGATGGCATTAATATAGAGGGTGTCCAAAGTACCGGGACGGTTCGATTATTTCAAACCAATACGAGAAAACGAAAAAAATAACCTCAACAAAAGATATTTTATTGAAAAAGAACGAGGTTGAGGTCACATCGACCTTGACCTTGGCCGTGACCTTGATGTTTTTTCAAGGTCAACTTTTAAAAGTCAAATAGAACCCCATACTTTTGACAACAGATTCTTACGGAGCGAGAATTTTATGTTCAGATGTGTATCCATGTCTTATATGAACATGACCTCTAGAGGTCATTTTGAGGTCAAATACGTTTTTAGTCCAGCACAGCCTGGAAATCGTATTTTTTATGAAAGTGACCCCAACAAAGCTTTTTGATCAATAAAGCAAGTCTAATGGTGACCTTGGCCGGTGGTCTAAATAGGGTCTAAAATATATCCGGCTACGTCCTCGTCGTAGGCCTGGACATCAAAGATGAACCGATGACTAAATGCGAATTCGGCAACTACGAGTATACTAATTTTTATAATCTGTCCACGAATTCCCGTAGTACTTTTCTGAATATTGGAGCACTCTCCAACATTAACTTGTCTCTTGTATTTATTGAGCCAGGATATCAATGCGTACAAAAATACTAAATTTCGTATTTTTAAAAAACGGAGGTTAGAATTGTGGGTTTCAATTTGAAAATTCCGAATCGACCATGAAAAACCCTCAAGGTCACGGCCAAGTTCTAATGACAAGGTTACCATTAGACTCGCTTTTTTGATTCAACAACTTTTATTGAGGACTAAAAACGTATTTGACCACAAAATGACATCTAGAGGTCATGTTCATATAAGAAATGAATACACGTCTGAACGTAGAATTTCGCCGGAAGAATCTGGGTTAAACATTTGGGGTTCTGTTTGGCTTTTCAAGTTGACCTTGAAAAAAACATCAAGGTCACGATAGGTCAAGGTCAAGGTGACCGTTAAACTCTTTTTCAATCAAACAACTTTTATTGAGGTCATTTTTTCGTTTTCTCGTATTAGCTTTGAGATAATCAACCGTCCCGTACTGGACACTGTATAAGATAGTTCGATGATCTGATCTTACGCCATTAGATTTCTTATGATGTGACTAGATTAATTGATTAGGATGTGATATGTGATTAGGATGCTGTCAGATCGTTCGAGGCATGCTATTTGAGGATCTCCTACTTTGAGATTTTTTGACATGGAGTTTTTTTTGTATTGCATTACATTATCAAAAACGAAAAGAAACAAAACGAAATATTAATCATTAAGTTTTTAGTTTGTGTAGCAAATTTCGTAAATCAGATGAATATATTTTTTACTGTTAACTTTTACAATAATTTTAAAACGAAGAGTATTTTTGAGTAGCGAATGAAAAAACCTTCAAATTTCTATTTCCCTATTTCCAATTTAAAAATTTTGGGGTAATTAAAAACTTGCAGGCATTGAATTTAGGTATGAAATTTTTGCGTTACAGGATGTACTTAGTTTTGGGCAATAGTGTATTGATTTGCTATTACTAACTCATTTTTATTCACCTTGAAAATAAAATTGGAGTGCCAAATTTATAAATGCCACTACCCATTAGTTATGGCATTATTGCTGGTTACATGCACAGTCTAAATCTCCAAGCGCGATTAGTGCCCTACACTGTAATATTAATATCGGGTAACTCGTTTTCTACATTTTAACGTTCACTCCTTATTCCTTAATCAAGGTAACATCGCATGCTAAGTAGGTTAACGTTTACTCAAAAAATATGTAGAAACGGTGACCTCTAGAATCAGTTTACAAAAATGAGTTGGGGAATAACTTGCAACTCATTACGTTTTACTTTTTCGTGTTGGTTTTGCATGGTTTTACAGCATGGATTTAGAGAGCGCGGGTTTATAACGGTTCTGATAGTTTGTTGAGAGCGATTACAGGAGTCTGTACGACGGTGGATTCTCTGAAAGTTTTACGTCTAAATTTCGAAAGGAGCATTGTTTACTGAGTTGCTCTTTTAATGAGTATTTTTGTACGTGCAGGGTATAGATGCTCACAGTGTCGACTTCTTCATTCTGAATTGCATTTGCTTATTTCTAAACCTTAAGAGATTGATAAAATAAGAGAAAAGTTATGTATTTTATAGTTTACAAAGGTAATGCATTCGAATTTCCAAAATTTCTAGTAATATTAGAAGTCTGAGTCTAGAAGAAGCAATATTTTGACATTTTTGAAAAAACACTGAGTTGGAAGTTTGCAAAAAAAATTGGACAATGGTGAACCAAAAGTTGATTTGTGCACCTGTGAAATGATTTTGGTCCCTATTTTGCCAAATTTCATGGGCAAAATTGGGCATTTTTGGGCTCATTAAATACCTACGAAAAAGTCATAATTCCCCCTAAATTGGTAATAGGTAAACTAGAACTCAAACACAAGTGTGTGGTTTATTTAAAATAGAATTTTATATCCATAAAAAATATATATACAAATCGACATATGTCACAATCTACAGTAAGTAATATCGAAAGAAAATCGTGAGATTATTGGTGAGATTATAAGAAATACGTTAATACTTTTTTCATTTCTTTATACCATTGCCAAGAAATTCAGGGTCGTCACTTTTGTAAACGATTTTACCAATCATATTTTTCTTTTTGTCTGTTAGTTTTATCATTCTTATTGGTAGAATAAGGCCGATGGGTGCGCTCGAGATCTCCAGATCTTACGCCTCTAGACAGATTTTCCCTTGGGGATATTTGAAGGCAAAAGTCTGTACCATTAGACCACACAATACAGAGGACTTAAAGAAAATCAAATTGCCTATTGTCAGGAAGTCATTGGTTGATAATTTGAGAACAGTTGGTCCGATATTGCATGTCATTTTTAATGTTGGAACATTTTGGTGATAACAAATTTCATATTTCATTTAGAATTATCTCTGAAATGTTCTAAAGATTTACCAAAACCAGTACCAAAATAGGGGATTACCATTTGGAAAATTGAGGATGACGTCATTTATCTAAAAAATCTGACGATGGAAAGGAATATAATAGTCAAAATATGCATTTTTGTTAATATTTGACTTGTTCCGAAATTTACTTGTTTTTGTTTTTATTGAATTCGAGCAGTACTTTTGCCGTTCTTTTTACTATTATATAATAACCTACACGAAATACTTTACAAGTGACGTAAAAAGTCTTTGTTTTACAAAAATTGAGAAACTGGACTTAAGCTAAAGTGCTTATCATTTCTCATGTACTTTCCATACGCCGCACAGTGGCGAAAACGGCAAATTTTTTCTCAAAATAAGATGACTCCCCACAGAAAACTTCGATCATTGTTTTTTTTTTTTTTATTTTACAGGTTTTGGACAGTAGATTAAAGGAAAATTGGTCCGACACACGTTTGAGGTTTGGGGGAGACACCCCATAAGGGACCCCTATCCCCTAACTTTACAATTAAAGATTTTAGCCCAATAACCGCATACCCCCAACTTTTAAACCCCCTGACCTTGGAACATAAGTTTTCAAAACCCCCGTGACCCCATAACTCTGATATTTTATACCCCATAACCCCATAACCTCAACTTTTTTAGACCCCCATGTCTATAGACCTAATATCTCTATAACCTAAGCTTTCAATCCACTGACCCCCATAACTCTAAAACTGTCGAACCCCCATAACCCCATAACCTCAACTTTTAGACCCCCATGTACGTAAAACTCAATTTTAGAGCCTGACAACCCTAAAACTAAAGCTCTTATGCCCCAATATCTAACTTACCTAACCTAAGTTTTCAATCCATATGACCCCATAACTTGAACTTTTACACCCCATAACCCCAAACCTCAACTTTTAGATCCTCATGTACGCAAAACCCATTTTTTTAAGCCCGACAGCCTAAATCTGAATGACCTCATAACTTAAACACCTAAACCCCTATAGCTACATAACCTCAGTTTTGAACCTTTAGATTTGATTTAGAGGTTTTTCTTTGTAGAGAGGAGTTACAGCCATATTGGTTAGAGGATTCTAAAAGTTTGAAAACTGAGGTTATGGGGTTATAGGGGTTTTAACAGCTTAAGGTATGGGGTCATGGGGATTAAAAACTTAGGTTATATAGACATTGGGGCATAGTTTTAGAGTTTTTAGAGAATTGATTTTTTGTGTAGATGGGGGGTCTAAAAGTTGAGGGGTTATGGGGGTATAAAATTTCAAGTTATGGGGTCTCGGGGTTTTGGAAAAGCTTATATTATAAAGTCAAGGGGATTTAAAAGTTGGAGGTGTGCAGTTATTGGAGCTTAAAAGCTTTAATTGTAAAGTTACGGGGATATGGGTCCCTTATGGGTGTCTCTCCTCCTCTTAAACCCTAAACCTGTGTTGGACCAATTTTCCTTTAATCTACTGTACAAAACCTGTAAAATAAAAAAATAATCACAATGATCGGAGTTTTCTGTGGGGAGTTATCTTATTTTTGAGAAAAATTTTGCCGTTTTCGCCCACTGTGCGCCGCAACGCACCGTCAAGCTCTATAAAACCCGTTAACAACAAGGCGCTGCATTGCCAGCCCTATCTATGCCGAAATACATACCTACTGCAGAAAGACCATTTTCTCACCATCCGCACCGCGGAGATGTTCTGTCGCGTTGTCAGCGGTTCAGTATAAATGGGCATGTGAATAGAAAATGTTAAATGTACTAAGTAATCTGACAAGTGGCAATAAAAAAAGTAGAACGTCTACAGGTCTACAGTGCTAAAATATACAGTAAAGCCGACATCGGCCGGTTATGAAAAAGGACAAATGCTACACTTCTCGTTTTAACAACAAGGATAGGTGGTGAGAGGGCCGGTCTTATTCCCTCACTACCTTCGATGCGTGTGCGGTTGCTTCTTATCTGTCGTCTCACTTCTGTTTGTCCTTTTTCACAACTGGCCGATGTCGACTTTACACGATATAGGGTAGGCTGAACTTTATAACCTTACTGGATGTTTCATCACTGTAAATTAACAGTATTAATTAACATATTTTCAATCTCATTAAATAACTGCATGTAACATATTCAATTTTTCAAGTCCTCATTTTGTAATATGCAGTTTAAATGGAAACGACGTTATATTTATCAAGGGTTTCATCTTCTGATGATCTTCCTCAAATCTGCATCGGGCGGGCTATATGGTACAGCCCTATTACGGCGGGTAAGCGCCGGATGATTAGCCTGCTATTATCTTGGGGCTAATCCCGGGCGGGTTCGGTTCTAGCCCGAGGGAATCGGCACCTGTTTCGGTAACGGACTGAATGTCCAGAGGTTTTCCGCCGTAATACGATCGAATTGAATTCGTGGGGAAGGGACTGCGATTTTCAGCAATGATTTTAAATACTGGGTCAGAATTTCTCAAACGTATCACCTAAATTACGTGAAAATTCAAATTTGATTGTCTTTGCATTTTTTCCACAGCTGTTGACAGTGCAAACGAAAATCCAGTTGGATTTTGCAAAAATTGTTTTGTTACAGATATAAACAATTGAAGTTTTCATTACGAACGATCTAATTAGCCTCGGACGATCGGATTTGCCTAATAGACAAGCTGACGCTCCGAGCGCGCTCCAATCATTGCACGACAATGTTTAAAACAATATAACTTTTTTTTGTTGCGGGCCATTTTTTCAACGGAATATTTATAAGCATAATATGCTGCATATGTGGTATTTTTTGAGTGAAAAGGAGGTGAAGAAGACTTTTTTTTCAATTTGTTATAAATACTTGTATAACAAATTGACTTAAATTAAATATTTTTTATTGAAAAAAATACACGATCAAAAAATCAATCTGTGGCAATTACAATTACGTTTATATCATAAATATTGGTTAATTAGATCGTCCGTAATGAATATTTTGAAAAAAATGACAAAAAAACTCAATTGTTTATATCTGTAGCCATAAAAAATTTGTTTTGCAAAATCAACTGGATTTTCGTTTGCACTGTCAACAGCTATGGAAAAAATGCAAGACGATCAAATTTGAATTTTCACGTAATTCAGTGATACGTTTCAGAAATTCAGACCCTACTTCGTCTTAATACCTCTGATACTTGTACGACATTTCTTTTGTTTAAAGGCGTAGCCTTGTAATTTAAACAGTCTTGAGCAATTTAACAGTCTTTCACATTGAACAGAGCATTTTGCTTTGTGATTCTTGAATAAAACTCAATAAGGCTTGGTCAAATGTTTTCATTACACAATTTTATTAATGTTCTCACTGTGTAATCATCAAAAGTCGTGGATAATAACGTCTTAATACTAAGTAATATTTGTTATTTGACTTAATCCTGACTACCGGTGAAATAATGAACTTAAATTAAACGTTAAATTAAGCGTTTAGCAAAGGATTTACAAGTGGCAGATTGTGAGGAGTAGGAGGATAAACAAATCCATTAAGAGTTGAGGATTTTTTCTTTCGTGACTAAGTTAATTAACAGTTGCGATGAAACATTCTCTTTGACGCCAAAATTGACGTCGGTCGACGAACTTGGATAATTTAATTTAAATGATCTACAAAAATGATTAAAGAATATTTATAGATACAGGTAGTAAGAAAATTATTATTGTTTTAATAATGTACGTAGATGTACAGAGTACTATACACACTTGTATACTTGTTATTGTTGAGAGTAAATAAAAAAACCGCTGCATAAGGAAGGATCACTACTTTATCATCCAATCTTTCCATATATAATTAGTCTAAATCGTTAAACATTTCGGGTTATGTTCTTAAAGCGTTGTATTCGGATATGACCTTAATAAACGTTATATAGAACTTACACATATATAACATTTATGCCCTTATGACCTAAATGACCTTTATAACCGATTTGATCAAGTATTTTGTATATAGATATGGAAGCAAAAATGAGGTAACGCCAAATAATGTGACATTTGAATTATTTTACCTCAAAAACTGACACATGAATACCTTTATCAATTCGAATTAAGATCGACAACCATCTCCCTTTGTGTACAACAAAAACACCGCCCGATGAATATAAATTCAGGATTGTGTTTGGTGATACACAAAAACTTATGTTTTCACAAATTATAAAATAGGAGCGCGAAGAAGAATAGATAGATAGAATTTTCTATAGAGCTCTGTCCACTTACTAAAATGTTCAAAAAAGATTAGTTAAAAAACATTACTTGACCTATTTTGAATACTTGCATGAGGTAAGTATTCAACCTCTCAATCAACCTCAGTTTGTTTGCACTCTAGTATGTTGTACCACATTTCCCATCGTTTGCAAATTCCCTACAGACAAAGGAAAAAGTGCATTACACCTATTTAACCCGTAACCCCTTAACCGATCAAAATTAACAGACACAGACAGACAACAGATAGACAGACAGACAGAAAACTTCTTTTGATTATGCTTAAAATCTCGTCATTTCAGAAAATCCGTACCCTATGTATTTATTTATCCAATAAAAATTTTCATATTCCATTCACTACGTGGATATGGAAGTATCTAATTATATATGAGACTGTATTTAGTGTATACATCTTTTTCAAAAACTGTATGGGACATTAATCATATGTTGCTATTTTAACCAAAAAATTGCTCTTAACCAAAAAAAACACATTGGTTCTAAATTGGGTAATGGGTAGTATATACATATGTATATACTGGACATATGACATAGTATATACATATGTATATAACCTGGAGTGGGTACTGGAACCTTCTGCGTAGAAACAAAAAACTGGACGTTTTCCAGAAACACCGAACTACTATATTTTTTCGACGCGTTTCGCCAACTAAGTTGGCATCTTTAAACTGTTTTAATCTTCTCCTGAAGATGCTAAACTTAGTTGGCGAAACGCGCGTCGAGAAAAGTATAGTAGTTCGGTGTTTCGTGTAAAACGTCCAGGTTTTTTTTTCATATATACTACCATCAATATATTATTTAAAATTTAATTATGTTTAAACCCTCAATTTTAATATATAGAAAAATGTCGAACTCTAAAAATGTTTGTGTTCGCGTTAAGATGTTAAATACGAAGTTTCATGTAAAAAACCGTTCTGCCTTTTTATTTATTTTTTTTAATATCACCGCATTTTTTTCGAGAGAGATGAATTTCATTTTAATTGTGTTAAATGAGCAATGATTTAGATTTTATTTTAAAGACCAAAATTTAAAACCCTTTTAGATGTGTTTCATCCAATCGTTCTATAAACTACTATAAACATTTTTCGTATATATTTACCTTCATATTCGAATAGAATATTCGCGAATATTCCGCAGAAAAAAATCGAAAATTTTAATGAAGTTTGTTCTATAGGTTTTCCTTCTAAATAATTATTTTTTATAGATTCAAATTACTGTATTCTTCCTGAAAATATAACAGTGGTTTATATTAGTAATATAAAGCCAAGTGATATTTTTCAAAAACAGAAAAATAGCACATGTCGGAATTTTTGCACGAAAGTTCCGATTTAACATGTTGACGAATATATCAAATTTTTCTATACGTTTTTCTGTTTTAAAACTCATGCTAGAACCAATGTGTTTGTCTCTTTCTTGGGAAAAATTCTTCTTGGGAGATGAGTAATGAATAATAAGAAAAAACCCCATATGGTGCAAATTTTTTAACGGACACTATTATTAGATACACTTCAAGTCTCATCCCAATGCTTTTCATATACCTACCGCAATTTTCGGACGAAGGATATGTATACATTAAGTATACATACAAGTATAAATTAAACACTGCGCTGACTGTAATTTTTCCATCGCTTGTATATCTTAGTAGATTTACTAGTTTTATTCAATTAGCAACTAGCGCAAATAAAAATTTATGTCTTTGGTTTCATTTTAATTAGACCGAAGTGGGATATATTTTAACTCGTTCTATTTAATTCCCAGATTAATTTGCTCCGCTTTGCATTTTAAGGTAGTATCCTTTTTCAGAAACTTTCCTCTAACTTATTAAGTTCTTGTAGTCAGTTTAATTAAAATACCAGAGAATTAAACAAAAAAACATTGATTTGTCGTTGGAGATAGTTAACCATTTCTGTTAAAAGCCAAACTTTTTAGTAGACTAAAGTATGATCGATATGGCAGTAAAACATTTTATTGTCTTGTAACTCACAAGGCATAGACGTTTTTATAGCGTGATCAGAGCATTGCTATTTTTTTGCTAATGCTTACACAGTAAAAGATTGGCCGTTACATCAAAATAATCAAGTCTACAAATCTTTGTGTCGTTTTATTCTGCAAATAAATGAATAAAGAATTTTAATCCCTTAATTAATCCCTCAAATTTGACTTTTTCCGTTTTTACCCACATGTAATATTTCAGACCAATACGACTTTAGTGCAAAAGTAACCTACATATTAGCCCAGTAACATTAGACTCATCTGCTCTGAGAAGTTTGTCGGACAGAGGCATCTAATAGGTGGTACCAGAGGTGGCAATCTGAGCCATCTGCTAAACCTCTGTCAATGGGTTCGAGTCCCGCCTAACAGAATTGGCAACTCGGTTAGGACATGGGTGTTACAATGTGAGTAGATCGGGGGTTAGGTGGAAGAGTGCCAATGGTGAACCTCGCCTCGGTTCAATCCAGTCACAAAAAAAATACGAGTATGTGTGACTGATACAGAGCGGTGAGTGTAGATACACTCAAAATACGATATTGCAAGTTTAAATAACCTTCCGGAGATACGGCTACGGAGATATATATAGGCATCCAAAGTAGTAAAAAAACTTCAAAAACAAGATCAAACTTGGTATGTAAGATATGATGGGCCTGAATTGATAATAAGTTGAACGACTATAAAGGATTAAAATTGAGGGTGGCTCACCTTTAAACTTATACAGAACAGTTAAACAGAACTTAGAAATTTTAGAAATTTTCACAAAGAAATTGAATAAAACACTTGCTAAGTTTTTTTATCATTATATTTACACAAAAAAGTTGTGATTGCAGTTTCGACATAGTTGAGATAAGAATACATAACAGGGAAATATGTATTCTATTACAATATATTTATAGGCACCATGAAAAAGAGGCTGGCCGGGAATTAAGTTATAACCTGGGAATTCTCAGACGCTGTACTTCGGATCATAAAACAATTTATATAAGCACATATTTTTTAAACGGACTTGTTATTATTAAAGCACGTAGGTTAATAATAGATTTCAGGACTGGTCTTAACGCGACTGGAATATTGTTACAACAAGCCATCCGAAAAAAGCCATCAAATCTGGCTACAAACGAGAGAAATTCAAATACTGGTTATGTTAAAGCTCCTTGTTGTCAAACTTTTTGCCAAATAACTGTCATTTTTGTAAAAATAAATAACGGCTGTCACATAATGTAATAGCCTTAAATACGTATTGTTTTGGTCGGCCAACTTTGATGATGCGTTTTGTTAGTATTAGTTAACTTGCGCTGATCGATCCATCATTCGTGTGCATAAAACGCCGAATAAGTTTGTAAAAATGTCGGGAAAGTGTGTCACATGTTTCGATGAAACGTTGGATAAACTATTTTGCGGCACTAACATTTAATGACAGTGGACTGTGTTGTACCGTGTGTGACAGTGTACTGACGCACATAAAAACATATGTTCTTCAGCATGTTGCTACAGACAAACATAATATTCAGGTAAGTGGTGGGGTGAGTGTGAGAGACAAAGACGGAAGAAGTTGTCCAGAACGCTGTGAGCGGAAGGTACACGAATTTAGCTTACCTGCAGAAACAACTGTTAAACGATTTTACTGTGTGAGGACAGAAAATATCGTTTCGGAATTGCACGAAAAACCTATATGACAGCGTTGACGAAACATTAAAGGACCGAACATTCAAAACATAAAGGACAGTGCATTTCAAAGCTTCATGGGCATATTCTAATTTAATCCACGTCACATGTTTGGCACATGGGCTTCACCGAATTTCCGAAGCTGTTACTGTAGTGTTGATAACCTTGAATGTGGTACAAGTGAATGTGGTACAAGTGAATGTGCTACAGATATCTGTGAAAGCATCATCCAGAAGAAAAACGTTTTTGGACGTTCTACCAAGGACACCACTATCAGCGTAACCTATTATGACTCGTCGGGGCACATGGGTCCAGGCAGCTTTTTTAAGCGACAGGTGCTAGAGCTTAACTCCAGAATGTATGGAACAGTTATTGATATTTTATGGTAGTTCAACTGACATGATGGCAGTACGGACACCAAATGGCATCGGTTATCGTGTGTGTATGTACTATCTTTCCATTCTAAATTGAAAATAGGTAGAAAAAAGCAAGGTTGCCAGATTTATTTTCTAAAATTGCTAAGCTCACTTATACAAGTATACTTCATACTTCAGTAAACTGTTAGTTCGTGACATTCTTAGAAAGCTAGTTTGGAAATATTTTTTAAAAATACATAGATATAAATTTATTAGTTAGCATTAAAATGAAGCTTTAAAAATGCTGGAAAAAATAATTATAAATTAAAACAACTTTATGTATATTACTATACTCAAGAAAATTTTAAAGAGCCGGCAACGCCTGGCTGGCCAACCAGTCGGCCACTGGTGAAGCAACGGAAACCACTGTAGATAAACCACTTTGCATATAATACATTGCTAATATTTGTTCGGTCCACTGTGCCAAAAATTTTAACGATGTCGTTAAAATGATTTACGACTTTATGAATTAGGAACTTAAACTACTTGTCTAAGACGCCAGTGACGTGTATTTCAGCTAGGTTTATTAACACAGACAATTTTTTGAGATTGTCTGGCTAAATGAGCATTATTTACAGCAAATTATATTACAAATATTAAGAGTTTTATATGCAGGCTAATTTTAATCTCCTATATTGATTTAAATGAAAAAAAATTCACAATTTTCGAATTTATAAAGATATATGCACGCCCATGGAATCATAAAGTTGCACCGCTTTTTTTGTTCCCAGGCGTATTTATCATTTTCAATTAAAATTAGAACCACTATAAGTTATGTGTTTTGTGTGATTATGGTTCCTTTGCCGATTAGTTGGGATACAATAATCACCATCACATGTATAAGGTAAGGTTATTTGTGGGAAGCTGTGACCACTGTCTAGTATGTGGTTTGTAAAGGTTAAGTCTGCTTTTTGTAATCTCCAGAATCTATTATTTTCCGAATATCTAGTTTTAAAATTGCGCCAACTTTGCCGTATACATACGCTATTGCACTCTGAGCGTTTAAGGTTATAAACTTAAATTAAACAGATTTATCATAATTGTTACTTTTATATTCAGAATTATACCGCATTATACCTATAATCAGTGGCGGCTCGTGATGAAATGAAGTGAGTGTTCTGCAAAAAATGTTTACTCACCTATTTTTTGGAAAGTTAATTCAATCCTACGATTCTTCATAGAAGCAAACTTGTCTATAATCCATCGAATTTTTGATATAAATAATTTTCTCATATAATTTACTCTAAATAATTTTCTCTTGATTTTAATTTTCTCAGTTAAGTGCACTAAATCAGTCATGCCCACCTCCGTCCATGCTTTATCACCGCCAAAAAGTAAACAAGGAAAACAAAATAAAGCATTCTTTTGTTACACACACATATCCAATTATTCCTCGAATAAATGCCTTTATTAAATTGGCGTTTATACATATGTATGTATGCTTTTCCGCGACTTACACCTGGAGTCTCAATAATAATATCGGGCAATGGCCTACCTTTATTTTTTAAATCAATTTTTTCTTCATATGAGTATTTAAAAAATGTCTTCACATGAATCAAACCATACACTAAATCCATTATCACTTATGTCGTATGTTACTATCACAGTTTATAAATATCAAAAATTAGTATAATAAAAATAAATCAATACACAAATTAGAAATCAACAGAATAGTATTGCTTCCAATTTACGCGAAACACGATCTACGCCGGGTCGCCCGCCAAGTCTATGAGAAATATGTAAACAAGCAGCGATTAGCTGGAAAAAATTCTAGGTCTAAATTTGCGGATTTATGCTAGCAAGTGTGGAGCGTCGCGAGAAGTGAGGGGGAGCAGGAGCAGTACAATAAAATGTACCGCGACGCGCTCGACTAGAGACCCAGATAATTTATTTCGTCTACTTCTTAGCACAGGTGGTCGGCCGACACAGCGACAAAAGGCGATTTTACGGAAGCACGACAGCGTGGGGTGCGCCGTGCGTTGTGGATACATCAAATTATTATATTAATAAATTTTAGTAATTAAGTCGCAAAGATATATAAATATCTATTTCTTCGGCAGTTCTGCAGCTCTGCAGCACCTATACACCAGCCGTCCCTGGGAATTGTGATAATTTATATGTGATTTGACGCTACATTAATATCATGAATTGAAATTATACGTATCACAGTATATGACATTTGCATGTCTACTATGATTTGTTTCTTTTAGGCTGGGATGAACTAGATCATAGGTTTGCTGTTTCTGTTTTTTACTGATGATGTTTAGTATGAATTCTTTAGAAAATATGTTGTTTTTTGCGATGTTTTGTATGGTAAAAAGTTTTTTTTTTAGATCTACTTCTGATAACGGTACGGAGAAAGCTCTGTGTACCATTGATAATAAAATGTATATAGTAGGCTTTTAATCCATCTTTAAAATGTGACCAGTGAAGTATTTTTTTTCCACTTCACTTTTCACACCATGTCACTTTTGCCTATCCGAATGTGGAAGAAGTACCAAAACCGCAGTACAAATTGGAATTTAATGTAAATATTGATAGATTATGTTATTTGCCATACAGTGGTACAATAAACAATATGTTGTTTTAAAAATCGTATTAGTTGCTTTTGTTTTAGTATATAATAAAAAAACAATGGATTTATGGGATTGGATCCACAGCGGGCTAGATTCCTGCTTACTACAAAATACCCATATTAAAAAAGAGCTCCCCTAATAAGTTTACGTTATGCTGCGATAACAATAATGGACCTAAATTAAACGGATATAGTCTTTAGAGCACAATTCCGACGAGAGTTCGAAAACCGTCATCAACTCTGGCTATGAACGAGTGAGATGGAAATAGCGGTCATGTCTAAGCTTTTCGGTTATGTCAAACTTTTGACAAGTGACTGTCACAATTTGTAAAATAGACAATGGCTGTCATATGATGTGACAGTCTTGACATGTAAATAAGGTTATAAATTCGATTAAGAATAGAAATACCTCTTTTTTATCTCGGCCAACTTTGATGACGTTTTTTTTGGATGGCTCTATATATTTTAATGTGATTTTCTTTACCTCATTATATAGAACGCAAAGACAATTTTATTATTTTTTACTCGTCTCTTATTTCTAATAATGCGACATGCTATTTTAATTATTCTCCCGTTCATATTTAGAAAATGGACTTTGTGCCACAAAAAAATGTTGCTATTCATTGGTTCGTAGAAATTGAGTTATAGAATTGTATCCGTTATGAGTTTGATAACGAATTAACGTTGATGTTGACTTTTAACAACGAAAACATTGTTTAGGTAGTGCGGCCTTAAACAAAAAGAAATGAATAAAAAATTATGAGTTTTCAAAAAAAATGTGGTTGTAACTTTTAAACCATTTCGGGGTATTAATTCATTTGGGGACACGTTACAAACTGTTATAACAGGATGTTTCTAAATGAAGTAGCATAAATGACACCAGTGAATCGGTAGGTCAAAATAAATCAATTGAACTAAATATATCTTATTGTTAGTCCAACGTTGCATCCTTGTGGAGATACAGAGTCCTAAATGTTTCCACCCCAACATACATTTTTTTCGACTAATTCAAGAACACAAAATCATATTATTAAGTTCTCATTTGATATCAGCAGGATACGAAAATGTCATATTTTGTATCGTTAATTGTAATATAACCTCAAACAAAGGAAACAGCGGTGGTCTAATAATTATGCATTTATCTCGAAGACCGTAGCTCGAAACAAAAATGAAGGTAATAGAAAAATTGCAGGTTAAACAGGAGTATCCAAATTATCAAAATAGGATCCGTGAAGTGCACGGTCATGGAAAATAACCGTCCTCATTGTCAACTGTGGCGCCCCCTATGAACCAGATGCATTGGTTTTGACATTGGAATACTCACTCCTGCTACGAAAGTACTAACATTAAACCTAAAACTTAATACAATTTTGCATTTTTGACTTATTAATAAAAATGAATGTTAGCGTGAAACATTTAGGACTCTGCATCTCCACAGGGTGTAACATTGGAATACGGTAAGTTTAGTCTCAATAGAAGTTCAATCGACATACTTTGACCTCCAGATTCGCTTGTATCATTTGTGTAACTTCATTTAGAAACACTCTGTATCTAATCTAAATGGATTCAGTTTATGAAATTCCAAACTTTTAGGACTGTACTGTTAAGTAAAAAAAAAAATGTCACTTAATATGTTCATTTAAGACTAAATTCATCAACGTTCCTTAACCTAAAGCGTAACAATTTTACCTATTATTGGAAGTAACTGTCTGTTTTATATCATAAAAATAGTAATATAAAACTAATTCAATGTAAAAATAAAATTTACGTGTAGAAAAAAACTTTATTAAAAAAGAATAAAATATACAGGGTGAGTCAGAAAGAAGAACCATCACTAAACTGGAGATACTAGACACCAAAACATTATGATTGAGCTCAATATGCATTATACCAATGTAGCTGGTTTAAGAGATACAGCGTGTATAAAGTTTAATTTTAATTCCGAAATTTCTCAATAATTAAGAAAGTTTTGATACTATAAATTTGAAAATTGGTAGATTTATGTTATTTGGAGTGAGAATTAAGAATTTTAGGCTTATTTTGAAGTGGCCTCTAGAGGGCGCTACTGTCGCCGTATTATTTAGGTAAATTAAAACATATTTTTTTATCTGTTGGGCCACGCATAAAACAAGTCGATAATCTAAAAGAACGCTTTGAATTCCACAGAGAAAAGGTACTCTTGTTTAGGTCGTCTAAATCTATCGGTTTTTAAGTTATTTGCATTTAAAAGGTTCAATGTATTTTGTTATGATTTTTTATTGATAGAAGCAATCAAAGCAACAGTAAATAACAATAACAATTTTTGGTAATAGTGATAATGACAAACTTCAAATCAAATGTAGGAAGTGTCCACCACCTACCTCAATACACTTTACAATACTCCTATATTACCTATCGTACTAAAAAATCTCTTTAAATGTCTGAATGTTAAACATAATTTTTCTATTAGTTGTAAATGTATTCGCGGATTGTTGTATTTTCTGGTAAAATAAATCCTTAAAATTTGACCATACAGAGAAGTCCGGAGGTTTAGATTTGGAATTCTCGGTGGTCAAAGTAATTCACTTCCACGGCCAATCCACCGATGACGAAAATGCTCATGCAAATATTGGCGTACTGGCAAGGCAAATGAGGTGGTGCTCCGTCGTGCATAAACCACGATTTCTCTTAATGCGAGTGGTACATCTTTTAAGAGCTCGTTTAAATGATGTTGAGGACAGATTAAGTCTTAGAGGTCTGGTTAGATTGGGTGGCAATTCAAATGTTGTTGTTGTTGTTGTCGCACTTAACCGACGAGTATTCAGACCTGGATTTTCCGAAACACGAATTAAAATTTCATCTTTATCCACTGTAATAGTTTTCAGAGTCCCATGGTTACTTTTTGGGGAAAGATCCAGTTTCGCCTAAATGAATGGAAATATTTCTGCAAACTTTATGATTAGGTTGCCTTCTTTTTGGGTGATAGTTGTAGATATCTGCGGGCCGCCTCATGTCCGTTAAATTAGCCTGAGCAAAATCAAATCATATAACGCATCTCAGTGTTAGAAAATTGTATGTCGTGGCATTTTCTGATTACTAGCTAGTCCTTTTGCACAAATAATAATCTAATAAGTTAATGACATGTAAATTTAGCAAATGTTGACACAAGCCTACTTAAAAAATATCACAATTTCAGCGCCTAAAAATCAACAAAATACATTGAACCTTTTAAATGCAAATAACTTAACCGATAGATTTAGACGTCCTAAACGAATTATAGAATCGTTTAGACGACCTAGATTTTAGACGATATAGATTTAGAAGACCTTTTCTCTGTAGAATTGAGCGTTCTTTTAGATTCTCAATTTGTTTTACGCATGACTCAACAGATAAGAAAAAACATGTTTCAATTTACCTAAATAATAAGGTGAAACTAGCGCCTTCTAAGTGCAACGTCAAAATAAGCCTAAAAATTCGTAGTAATTCTCACATCAAAAAATTTAAAACTACCAATTTTCAGATTGATAACAACAAAACTTTCTTAATTATTGAGAAATTAGACTCATTAGAATCAGACTAACATTAAAAAATTTGAACACGCTGTCTTAATCCAGCGATATTGGTATAAATCATGTTGAGCTCAATCATAATATTTTGATCTAGTATCTCCAGTTTAGTGTTGGCCCATTCTTTCTGACTCACCCTATATATATATATTTAGGATAGTTAGCAAAAATATTTATATACAAAAAAGTTACTTGAATTCATGAAGCCTATAAAATGACATATTCCGTTTAACATGTGCTAGTGACCTTGAGGTTATGTCAGTCAATATAAGTTTTTTAAATACAACACCCTGTCTTTTTCGACATTTTTGTATTTACCGAACAATTCTACACATATTTCATGTAATATACCCTATACCTATCTTCAACCGTTTTCGAGATTTTCAAAGTCAAACAGCTGTTATTTCACAATACAAAGAATTTTCAGTTTGCCTTGTCAGTTTTGAAACAATTGAGAGGTATTGTTAAAAGTAATTTTAATCAGATCAATGGGATATTTCAGTAATTATAAGCAATTAGTTTAATAAATTTTCAAATTGAGCTGGCAAACAAGGCAAACTGAAAATTCTTTGTATTGTAAAATAATACCTGTTTGACTTTGAAAATCTCGAAAACGGTTGAAGATAGGTATAGGGTATGTTACATGAAATATGTGAGAATTGTTCGGTAAATACAAAAATGTCGAAAAATACAGGGTGTTGTATTTAAAAACTTATATTGACACTGACATAACCTCAAGGTCACTAGCACATGTCAAAACGGAATATGTCATTTTCTAACCTTTTTTGTATATACATTTTTTTGCTAACTATCCTGGTGAGCAAATAAAGTCTGTAAACTAAAGCTGATACACCCTGTATATACATTATCCTACAGGGTGTCCTTTTAAAATTTGTAAAGGTTGTATTCTACAAGTTTTATAGGGGTTTTTCTTATAAACTTTTTCGATTAGAGCCTCCCTGCAAAGTTATTCGCACATACAAAGCGAGCCCAAAATAGCATTTTTAAATTTTCATCTCGATTCCTGGATTATCGTAAAAAATTTGAGGGTTGGTGTGTGTGATTTCTTTTTTCTAATAGAAGGGCATCTTGGCGTAACATTTTGACACAAGCAACCCCTATTAATTTCTGTGCATAACTACTTTGTGGGTTAATTTTTAACACTACAAAAATATGCACGATATAGCACAGTTCTTTTAAAAACTATTTTACCCGTCTCATTTTTTCGAATATATAACTGTTGGTAAGGAAAAAATATCATAAATTCGTTTTATTGCTCTATTGAGACTGAGCATATGAATTTGTAAGAACACATAGTACGCAGTGTCACTTTAATGTTCCTTTTAGTTGCACTTTACAAAGCATTTGGCATTTCTCCAAGATAAGATAGGAGGTTAGTCGTGTGTAGTTTTCTTTTTTTTGTGCTGCTGCAAAAATTTTTAAGAAAATGAGTAAAGACGTTTGGACTACACACGACTAAATTACTAACTTACATTGGACAAATTCCAAATACTTTGAAAAGTTCAATTAAAAGTGATACATAAATAGGATATTTAATTTTTTTAATAAAGAGTTTATTGTTTTTCCTCGACAATCGTTGCATATTTGAAAATATACATAGAAAGACCTAAAAAAAGTTTTCAAAAAGAACTGTGCCATATTTTGTAGTAAAAATCAACCCACACAAAAATAAATAGGGGTTGCTTATTTCAACCCGACGTGTGTGCAGAGGTAAAATAAACTTTTTTACCCAAAGATGTTTTTTTTGTTGGTAAAATACACATATTCTCAAATTCTTATGTTATTCTGTTTTTGAAATAAAAAAAATAAAAATGTATTTTTGGCTCTAGTTGTATGTGCGAATAACTTACATTTTGCAATCCAAGGGGATTGCAAAATTATTCAATATACCCTTTCAAAGTTTTAATACAATTATGGGACACTTTTTATACAGGGTGATTCAAAATTATGGAACCAAAAATTAATGACAGATACTACATAAAAAATAAACCGTATTTTTTAGGTTTGCTCTAGTGTCGTTCTTAAAAGAATTGCATCCCTTCAAAAGGGGGCTGTACAAACAAGTTTTTTCAAATATCATCAAAACCATTGACTCGCTATAGCTCAAATTGGGTACAGAAGCACAATAAATAGTCTCAAACAACACCGTGGGGCCAAAATCTTATTATCGCATAGAAGGCGCTAATGTCAAACATGTCATGTTACTTTTTGTCATTATTTTGTTTTTCCATGGAGGAATTTTATTCTTGTTACTGTGAGGTGCAATTTAATTCTTTACAGTAAAGATATAGGTACTTGTTTGAAACGCGGAAAATGTATTGTTTTCGATAAAAACGTAAAAAAGAATGATTGAATGATTGAATGATTTTCGCATATTCACACCAAATTAAAAAATATATATCAAGTTGGTCAAGAGAACAACGCAAAGATGACATTTCCATTATGCATTAATTTTTATTCAGATAATGTATGAGTTATTATAAACTGAAAGATGCTATGAGTACTTGTATGTCGAGGGCTGAAATATTGTTAAGGACGGCCTAGAGCGAAATAAAAAATAAGGGTCGGTTTATTTCTGATATCTGTCATTGATCTTTGGTCCCATATTTTTTATTCATCCTGTATATAGATTCTAAGTAATAAGTAAAGTATAGGTATATTCTAAGTAATATTTAAACATTTAATTTAAAACATTTTCGTATAATTACAACTAGAAACAAACATCTTTTATGTATGAGTATAATTATGATGGTAAACTAACGGGTTATGGCGTTAAAGCCAACCCACAGTAGTAGCATCAAATTTAAAATATTTCTTACAAAATATGAAAATAATCGAGTGGAAAATTGAGAGTACACGTTTTGTTGAAATATAATAAAAAAATATTAAGAAAATAAAATTTTGTTGAAATATAATCAGAAATAGAGAATAGAAAAAAATAACAAAAGTGGACCCTGCCTCATGTTTTGTCTTGTCTGCCCTGTCCCTATATTTAACTGAATATGTTCGTTGCATACAGATCTACCTACAGTTCATGTAGGTCGTATCGGTTATAAAGGTCATGAAGGTCATGTAGATCATAAAGGTGATATGGGGTCATGAAGGTATGTGTTTAATAAATGTCCTATTGAGGTAACAAATATCAAATATGGGCCATAGTATGATCATATTCTAAACGTCCTAATGGTGATGTGAATTTTACCTCCTAATACTTATATGATCGACGATGATTTTGCAGTGTTTCATATTGACGACTAAACAAGCGATTTGTGAAGAAATTGCCTTATTAAGAAGTTATTCCCCACACAGCGTTTTTGGAACTTTCTTGACTGATATAAGTAGTCAAATTAAATTCTGTCGCGTTAATTCGTTGGCAGGAATCAGGAAAGAACATATTTCGTAGATCTATAGTTAGTAGTTGCGTTCAGCACATAGTCTTGTTAACTAATAATACGGCGATAATTAAAGCTAACGGAGGAGTGCCGATCATAATAATTCCTAAAGTGCAACAACTACGCAGAGTTAGTTTAATTAACTTTAACATGGAATGGCTGCTAGGTTGCCGTTTCACTTTATTGGCTTGACGTACAGTATATCAGCATGTATTTCATTACAGACTATCACTATGTAACAGAAGACGGAACACCGTACTGGGAAAGGCGAATAGGAGGGTGCAAGATTAATTTCTACACATTCACTACTTATTTGTAATGAGCTGAACAATTGTAAGTGGAAATTGTTCTAAAGCGAGAATGTGGTAACGTGTACAGTCGAGAAGCTGTTAAAATACGCATATACGGTATATCAAAGAACATGGAAATGGGAGAAAAGCAAGAAGTGGATAGATGAAAGTACATATGTAGGATGTACTCGTATATATAGGGTGATTGATGGAAACCATTCATTAAAAGTATAAGGGCTCCTAGGGATTTTTGAATATTTCAACTTGGACGAATTTGATGGAAATATTTTCAAGATGGCTGCACATCAGTCAGCTGCGGAAGTCAGCTTCCTTATTTTAAATTTAATGATGACTTTTTAATTGGATATTTAGGTTCCACACGTTTTTTAGGTAGATGTTTATTACATGTTCCTATGCGTCGGGGGAAGTGCAGAACTGGCCATCCCAAGTCTAACCGTTACATTTACAGCACTGCCATCTTTACGCGTTATAATCGTAAAAAAGTATACGAGTCTTACATGAATCCCCCAGAATTCGTTTGTATCATCTGTAAGCTTCAGGCTGGAGTTATAAAGTGCCACATGTTGATTTCTCTCTGATGTTGAGTGGTGTAGTTTTTTCTATCCGAGTTCATCTGCGTTGGGTTTTGATTTTTGGCACTTTGAAAAACGTAAGTACATACTTTGAATATTGTAGTTTCATTGTATATCAGTAACATTGTTATATCTTTTGTAGTTTTAAAAATAAGACCCACCTACTCTGCACTTCCCCTAGCAGGAAAAAAATACAAACATAGGTCCAAGTGTGGAGTTCTTCCACAAGAGTTGGAGGACTTCCACAAATGGAGAAGTGCAAACCTCGGCAGTTTCCCCACATTTCGGTTCCAGTGTATTTTGGTTCACATTCATGTTCCAGTGTGTTACTTTTAGGCAAGTACTTAAGTAGGTTATCGTTAATAAAGTTTTATTTCTTAAAATCCGTGAAGTATTTTGTAGGCCAAGTACTAAGGTTTGAAAGTGAGGAACCTATAATTAAATACATGAGGAGACTTAATCTATCTCCAGGGGAATCTAAGTTTATATTTCCTTCAACAGATGACATAAGTTCAGTTGATAAAACTGATGTCATTTGCATTCTACCTCCTCCTGAGGTTAGAAGAAGGGGGGTAGTAGAATTCAAATTTTATTTTTCATGTTTTAATGTACAATAAGTACTTAGAGTAGCAAGATTTTACAAAATAGGTACTTATGAGAGTTTTTTTTTCTTTTTTTTTGTGCCTTAGATTTAACGGGGGCGAGGTTCGCTATTAGGTGCTCTTCCACCCAACCTCTATACAATTCTGAATATTCACTTTTTTTCCTGTACCCTCACGTTTTCAAGTATCAAATACCCCGTAACTTGATAAATTATTGATCGATTTTAAAATCTGAAAAAGAAAAATAAAGCTAGAAATCTAGGCTTTTATGCACTTGCCCCAAGACATCTGTAATTCATACTAGTGAAATCACGGGCTACTCTGCACTTCCCCAGTTGGGTGGGGGAAGTGTGGAACACGGATAAAACTAATTATTTTGCTCATGAAAATTCAATCATTTAAGGATGATACAAAATCAACACAGAACATATAAAACGAGTTTCCAAAGAGTGTGATACAAAAATAAAAAAAAAACAACTTTAAAAATGAACAGCTCAGAGTCAACTAAAATTGAACTTTGCAAAATTTACTCTGCACCTCCCCCGATGCACTTATTTATCTTTTACTGTTTTTGAGTTACTCATTTTGAGTTTTTTTTTTTAATTTTGTTCATTACCACCAAAACATTAGAAACTATCTGGAACGGTCATTTTATAAAATAAAGTAAGAGCTAAAGCTTTGTAACAGTGGTCAATAAAACCACATTTCTCAATTATGTACAGGGTAAGTTTTCAGGGTGCAGTTTCAAACCATCCAAACTCAAATTTTTTAAATACAATGTTTACTTTTGCTGTAGAAGTAAATTCTGCACCGATCCGTATTCGTTCCCTATATATAATAGTTTTTCAGTAATTTAGCGTTTTTTAAAACATACTTATAAGTTCTAACAAATCCTTTGATTTTTTAGTAGCATGTCATGGAAATTACAGGTATACTATTAGCTATTTATTTCAGGTATATTATTAGCGATTTTGTTTGTTATTCGTTATTATTAATTAAAATTGTATATTATGTGACTGGGTAAATAAAAATGTATCTACTGATATTTTTGAACTGTCGTTGTAATTCAATAATCGTAAAAGTGTACGGAAAATCAACTGAAACCTTCAGCGTAGAAACTGTTTCGGTTTTAGTCATCTCCAGATGATGCCAACAGGGCAGGTAAAACGCGCGCATATCAAAATATTTTAGTTAAATAAAACGTATCGGCTTTACTTTTTTCGCCAAATTTTCAAAATGTTACTATTCATAGTTTTCAAGATATAAATCGCCGTGGGACACCGTGTGATATGTTCCTTGATTGTGCTTGAGGCCGGAAGAAATGACCAATACAAATTGACATACCGCGTTGATTTTTTTGTTGGATAAACTCAAGTCAGCATGATGTCATTACTAATTTACCGTAATAATATACATGGTGGAGACTTTAACTGGAATATATTCGCTAGCGGGGTGGTGAATGATTTTTCAAAAAATTCCCGAGACACGTCAACTTTTAAATGTATTTACCTATATTTTGCAAGTAATGTGAAAAATATAGCTCTTCAGGGTGGCTGAAACCACCCTCGACATGATTTTTTCAAATGCAACCCTATGGCTTAGACCCCTCATTGTAAAGCTGGTGGAAAGAGGAATCCAACGCACTGATCAAATTTTAATTTTTGTATGTTTGTAGGGTTGCATACAATTAAAACGTAATTTTATAGTTTAATTTATTTTTAACGCAACAATTTCGTACTCAAAATGTGTGTAAACCTATGGAATGTAAACCTTACTTTTCATATGGCCCCACAAAAAAATTCCAAGCAATTTTTTGCCACAACTGATATTTGTTATTTTTTGCTAGTGTTTTTACACGGCCGCAAAGAGTAATTTAGTTTGTATGCTGTATTCAGATCTTGAAACGAAGTTCTATTTCAAATTGGTGAAAATGTCTTATTTAACTGAATCAATTAGCAATCGAAATTTTGATGATGATTGGATATGGTGATAGGGCGTGAACTCAATGCGAAGTTGTTCGCTTGTTTCGAGAAACGCATCCTGACTTGCCACCACTAAATCAAGGTACCATTAGTAAAATTGAGGCACAATATCGAGAGATGGGTCATGTCAGGAAAGTACCGAGTAAGAGGCAGGCTGTTGTTGATGACGACACGAAGTTGAATTTGCTGCTTGCTCTAGAAGAAAATCCAATCACTCCAGCCCGTCAACTGGCCCGTGATAGTAATCTTAATCACAAAACAGTTTTAAAAATACTTAAATATGAGAAAAAACGCACATATAAAATGCAAGCTGTTCAAGAGCTACTTGAAGATGATCCAGATCGACGAGTGGAATTTTGCGATTTATTGATGACTTGTATTGATCAAAACCAGTTATCTTTAGAGTGGATAGTTTTCTCTGACGAGGCTACTTTTACAATAAATGGTGCCCATTTATTGTAAAAGTAGCCTCGTAAATCGCCAAAATTGTCGTTACTGGGCTGAAAAGAACCCCCATTGGATGAGGGAACTTCATACTCAGCGCCCACAGAAAACTAATGTGTGGGCCGGAATAATACAAGATAGAATTGTAGGACCATTTTTCTTTGATGACACTCTTAATGGAGCAATATACTTGCGTTTACTCCAGCACGAACTAATGCCAGTGCTATGTCATTTATTTCCAAACCCCTTAAACCCCAACTTGACCGACGAGAGGTTATGGTTTCAGCAAGATGGGGCCCCACCACACTATGCTGCCATTGTTCGTCAGTATCTGGACAGAATTTTTCCCGGTAGGTGGATTGGGGGCGAGGTAATATTGAGTGGCCAGCAAGATCTCCAGATCTTACACCACTGGATTTCTTTTTGTGGGGACATCTTAAAAGTAGGGTTTACATTCAGAAACCCAACAACATAGCAGATCTGCAGGAAAGGATAAGAGAGGAAATCGGAAACATAACACCGCAAATGTCGCATAATGTAAGGGACGAAACCTGCCACAGACTGGGATGCTGCCAACAAGTGAATGGTGCACATATTGAACAATTGTTACGTTGAAAATAAATTTAATTTTTAAATTGTTTTAATTGTATGCAACCCTACAAATATACTAAAAATTAAAATTTGATCAGTGCGTTGGATTTCTCTTTCCACCAGCTTTAAAATGAGGGGTCACAAGCCATAGGGTTGCATTTGAAAAATCATGTCGAGGGTGGTTTCAGCCACCCCTGAAGGGCTATATTTTTCATATTACTTGCAAAATGTAGGTAAATACATTTAAAACTGGCGTGTCTCGGGAATTTTTGAAAAATCATTCACCACCCCGCTATCGAATATATTCCAGTTAAAGTCTCCACCGTGTATAATATAACGTTATGCTATAAAGAATGTAATCAATAAACGTGTATCAAAGTAAAAACTCCAAAGGCGAAGTGGTGCCGTTCCATTTCACGCTATACGACGCGATGTTTCGTTTTCCATATTTCTAAAACAACGGGTGAATAATACCCATTAGCTATACTGACAGTAAAATAATTGTTTTTTCCATTTTAATAAATGCTAGGAGGTATTGTTAATTTTTCACAGATGACATGTAATCAGTGGTAGAGAAAAAATAATGATGTGCATCGCGTTTACAAAGGAAAATGAAATTCTTTTAACTCACCTGCCTTAATAACCATTCTGAGGAATTTTTTACACCATTTATAATGGCGGAGAAAAAAACTTAATAAAAACAACTGTTGCACATATAAGTTAAGTTAATGGTTGTGAATGATCCGATTGATTTCAGGTTTTTACCTTTGCCATTATTATTGAAAATTCCTCTTTACATATTCGAAATATATTTTTTATTTAAATATTAAATCAATTTTATATTTAAAAAATAAGACACAGTAAGAACAAATTTAAGTGTAAAATAACATACGAAAGATTGAACTGAAACTGAAAAAATATTTCTCTTATCAGAGATTTTGGGACAAAAATTTATAGTTTCCATGAGCGGTAAAAGTGTGAATCCGCCTCTGACTACAAGAAAAAAAACTTTGGAGTTTAGGGTTGGCGAAATCCCAGCCGAACTTCAGTGAAGCGTCAAAATCAACCGTAAACTTACAAAGACCTCCACTAATCAAAAGAAAACTGGCGCGCCAAAGTATTTTGTATAGATAAACCGGTTTTTTCGGGATAACCTCGCTTTGAATAGCTTTTTTACAATGGAGATTTCTCTCTTCCAAACGCCATGTTAGGGTTAAGTTATAAATCTTTTAAGTTTTGTGTAAGGTCTTTGAGCAGTCCCTCTCAAACGTAAACTACCAAACGCGCTTGTACAAGGAATTAGGGCGAATTATTAATGGTAATGCACTGTTGCATCAGTATATATCCCTCAGGCTTTGTCGAGGCATTATGAATGTCAATAGGGAACTGTTCTATGTTTGAGCAACCAAGACGCGTTTACTCCCTTGTTTGACGAGTAGAAATATAGGTATTTGAAAACTTATGTAGTGCCGAAAAGTAGTAACGTATTTTCAATCAGACTTTTAATTTTAGCGAAAAAAAAAATGTCGGCTAACCTTTCGTGTATATATGATAATTAGAGACCGATTTGTTACATCAACTGAAATTTTGGAAAACTTAAGTATTATTTGGATACCTGTGACTGATCAAATATAAATTTAATTATTATTATTGATTGAATTTAAAAGCTTAATTTGCATAAGCATACCGCATGATCATCCACGTGGTTCACTCGCATGTTTTTTTTGTTTCCCGAGATAAATTAATGAATTGAACATTATTGACATAGTTGACATTTTTTATTCACTTCTGGGTTAACCGGAAATGGCCCGAACTTCCGAATTTTTAACAGCACACGTTTGTTTTTTCGAAATTAGTCCAAAACGATTTGGATATTTTTTGCTACAAAGTATCATTAAAAAATGTGGCCTGTCAACAAAAAGTCTCTGAAAAATCACAAACTTTGAAGACATTTTACATCTACATAATGGGTGCTTTACATTTACATGCTGCGTATAAGTGTTACATACGAATACTTAATTCTGAAGGCTGTACATTGCCATTAAGTATGGTAAAGGATACTTGTCAATGTTCTCCGCGACTTATGAGATACACGCGAATTAGTGCCAAATTCTCGATCACTTTGTCGCATCACTAGCGCATGATTTCGTTGAGAAATATGATATATTAACTTTACCTTAGGAATATTGGAATGTTTAAAATACATGAATGCAAATATTTGTACTTATTACGTGAACCAACGAATACGATACCAGAAACAAAATATATGCATTTTAATTACCTCATATTACAAATACAAAATAAATCAGAAAATGGATCCATTTACTTGGCAATTCAAATATTCCATAGATCATCATTAACTATAAATTGTACAGACCACCCAAAAAGTAAAATCTGTATAACAGAAAAGGCATTTTACCACACAAATATTTTTTTAAAACTGATTATTACTGTTAAAAATCAATAAATTAGTTTTATTTCGCCGACTTTATAGTCACATTAAACTTTTCATATAAACAACGCTGGGCAACATTTACCCATTGCTGCTGCAGACAGTTTGAGTTGGTGACTCATCCCCTCCTCCAGCAAGAATTAGGCTCAGGCGAGGAGAAGAAATTCATCCTGTTCCAAAACCGTTCCTACACTGTGACACGTTGGAAATAAAACGGCCTTCTGGCCACTTACGCAGTCCCAATGCCGCGATGTTCTTGGTGAATCTCATTGTAGTTTTCCGAGAACTGCCAGCTTAGATCGCCATCGGCCTCACTCCTCTAGCCATCCCACCGCGTGGGTGTATTTGAGGAGACGGCTAGGTGGTAGTTCCTGCAAATCGGCTGTTTCCAGCCGGTAAACCCCTAGGTAAAATCATATTTCTGTCAGTACAGAGTACAGGGATATTACCAAGGTGTATGTCTTCACCTTATGTAATCTAAAAAGGCTTTTCAGCTTGATTTCTGGGTTTTCATTTTCTCGCGTTCAGCTTTCTGAATGTTGTGGGTAAGTGGCACTGCAATGTCTATGATGCTACCTCTTCGTTGTTCCTTATTTATCAGCACAATTTCTGGTAGGTTGAAGTCCACTGTTTTTCTCCACTATGGGGGGGGGGGGGGGCATAGAGGGTCATCCGCAAATATCCTCTATTTCATTAGGTTCTACATATCTTTAGTTTGAATTCTGGCTGTGACGCCGATGTTCTTCAGATGTCTATTTACAGGGCGGTGTCCGGAGAACCGTCCCACGAGAATTCTAAGATCCTTACGACAAAGTCGTAGCCGTTTGAGGCTGCGTTTTGAATCAAGACCCTTGATGCATCATTTTGCCGGTATATCAGCCCTCTCATTGCTCGTGTTACCCCTATGAACAGCAAAGTATAACCTTTTATTAGCATCTGGAAAATTCCTAAATTATTAAAATTAAAAAGTGACCGGGATCATCCCGTCCTGAACCCTCCATCTTAAAAATGAAGTTGAATCCTAGAGGCTATGATTCGATGACCACTGATCGTCCTCGTAGTTTTCCAGAGGCCACTCCTGTGCAGCGTAAAGTCCACCACCGCCGCCTCTTTCACGTTATAATGACTATATTAAGTATGTCTTTATGTAACAGTTATTAAATCTTAACCTAAGACCACGGGTATGCTATACCACCACATAAAATAAGATAAAGTACAAGACCATTAGAACATTTTTTTGGTTATTACTTTTTGTTACTTTCATTTTTGTTCTACACTTACATGATAATATAATTTGTGTCTTTCTTTTTATTTTGTGAACATAATAGTACGTCAGGGTGAAATTTATGAACGTCTTGAGTTAAAGGTTAATGACATTATAGTTAGCTCTGTGCTCAAAAATGTGTGCCCCACCAGAACACATTGCGTGCAATATTTTGGTATATTTTTTTTCGCAACTACCAGTTGAATATAAAACTTTTTTATTCTTACGTTTTTTAATAAATTTTCATTTTGCTTAAAGATACAGCTATTGAAAAATCACAAAATGCTGGGATGAAATGACAATTCAAGTTACCGCAACTTTTACAGATCTCGAAATTTCGTAAAAAGACTAAGACAAAATATTTTGCAAACCATTGCAAGACCTTCGGATGGGGCACGCAGCATGGTTTTTCGAAGCGTTCATGGCTGCAGCTACCACATAAATTAACTCCAGACATAATTTGGGAATAACTGGGAAACCTTCGAGGAACACGCAGATTTATAGTCCGGGTCCACTCTTGTATAGAAGGCCCTTGTCCTTGGCCTTTCCGCTTGTCCTGGCTCCTAGTAACTGTCGAACCTCTAGCCTAAGCATCTCTTGCGGCCCACTTTAGAGCCGCAGGTATTTTGTGGGGTTTCGCAAAGCCTGGGCCTTGATGTAAGGGTTCCGGCCTTCGTCTTACCAGAAACTAACTCCCCTGTGCTCTCCACCAGACCAGATGCACCCCATTGCGGAGCACCTGCTGCCGCGAGCGGCTTCGAGCATTGTTTTTGGCCGCATCGCACTATCAATCGCATCAATCCATTCGTTGAGTATTATATGTACTCATCATACTCCCACGTGTTTTTAAGTATACTGTTTGATGGGTGATAACTAGCCTATCCAAGTACATCACTGCTACTTCTGATTCCAGAGTAGCTTCTGGAGTATATTTGTTATATATGGCGGAGTCGTTGACAGGTCATGCCTGAGTGTCAATTTTTGATAAACCATCTTCGCAAGCTTTATTAAATTCGTCTGTAGATAGAAATGTTAAAATGTACGGGGTCCTCAAAATATAGAGACTTGCACAACTTTGATCCTTATGCGGTAGGTGCGATAGTATGCAGTTTTCGAGTTATATCACGTTATTTATCAACATGGTTAAAATATGGGTCAAAGTAATATTACATCGGGTGTAGTATGCCATGGACAACAAATGTATCATAAAACATTATTTTATATGTCAAATTAATGTATCTACCTGCTGTTTATCGTAGCACTAAAGTTTGGGTAAAATATTTGTACACATGTACATACATGAAAAATAATTATTCTAATGCAGATTTATTCAATTTATTTTATATTCTTGGATAATGTCACTTCATTCATTATTTCTTTTCGCTCATAAGTAGCAAGTTAGGATATAATTTGTTGAATCTTCTGCACGTTTTACTAACAATTCTGTGACATTCTCCATGAATATAAAATAAATTGAATCTTCATTTGAATAATTACTAGCCATCTTTATTTCACACAAACTTTAGTGTTACATACATTTGTTGTCCATGGCATACCAACATACTACACCCGATCTAACATTACATTGACTCATCTAACTCATCTTCTAGCAATGTTAATAAATAGCGTGATATACCTCAAAAACCGTACATTTTAGGGATACGGAATGCCGGTATGTATCAAAAGAGAGGAAAGTCCTTCTATTTTGAGGACCCTGTACATTTTGGCCTTTATGCTGTATAATTAAAAATAAGTTCTATCTTCCATAATTATGTGGTAAAAAAATCAACCGTTAAATATAACTACAGTGAAATATATTAATTAATTTAATTTTTTAATTTAATTTTTTTCCTTAAAATTGATATATCTCGACAGCACTTCATTTTAGAGATATGCAATGTTATTAAAGTAACTTTAAATTAATGAGCAGAAACCAAATATGGCATAAAAATATAGCATCCCAAAATATAGCAGCAAAATAACGAAGTTCCTGCTTACTTCCGGTATAAAGGGAAGCTTCATAGTCTTTATAGATGGAGTATAGCCATACTGCATCGTTCGTCGCATTTACAATCTACACGTCAAATGCTATAGCCGTAGTATTTTTGGAAAAACAGCCCTGTAATGTATTACAGGTAATTACAGCATAGATGTTTTATGTTTATTAATGTCCTTCTACATCGTCTTCACGTAATATTATTATTTGAATAATTAATTCTGAATAGGAAATCACACCTTAGTTAAAAATAGTTAGTATTTATCCGCTATAAAGTTTACTTTTTAAAGATATAAAATTCACTTTTCAGAACTTTTTATATGCTTCAGTTGTACTGATAAAATGGCAAAAATTTTGGTGGCCAAGATACTTCTATTCTTCTATACTTCTATATTGTCCATTTTTCTACCTCAATAACTGGATTGTTTCACGTACAATGTGACAAAGTGAGAACCAAGCTAAAGTTTTCACTTCATAGGAACTATTTGTTACTCGGGATCTGGAATGTGCGATACACATAGAGGAAGAGCTCTAACCACGACAATAAAACTTGTTGGAAACTTTAGATATTGAGTTCACTTAAAAATTTCGATGTAGTAAATTTGGGTTTCAATTTACTTTTATCTTTGAATAGCCAATTAAACAAAAAATAATTTGTTAATATCACACGTATACCTAAAAACAAACATAAAAGGAAATTTAGTTTAATCGTGCCTTTACAGAAAGTTTAAAACCTTTCTTCACTGACCTTATTTTGTTGAGTGTTTCACATATATCGCTCTTTTTCGTTTTACTTTCATCTACTAAAGGAATTTGAAATATGCGATATTTCTTGAATTTTACCAGTTCACGAGTAACCCCTTTCAGCAATAAAAACGAAATATTTCGCTTTTTTGTCAGATAAATTAGCTTTAACGAGAAAAAACTTTACTCACTTTCATAAAGTTTGATATTTTATGTGACATACTACCCCGAATATTTCCGTGAGTTTTGATTTTCGTTTTACAATATTATCCGACCTTTGATTTTACCGTCCATTTTATTTTATTAAATGAACATTAAATGGAAACTAGAAATATGTTGTATAGAAAAGTTAATGTAGCTAAACATATTTAGATTTGTCAGACAAATATCTAAAATGATATATACAGAGTTTTCATAAAGTAGTTGATAAAATCGTCACGCATTTTAAAAAAAATCGCTCAGGAAGTCAAAAGGTAGGTACAATAGGTACGAACTGTCATTTTTGATATGCGTTTTGATTTTTGTCTGAAAGTTGTCAAAAGACTATGACGTCATCGACATTTATTTTTGATGACTTTTAGTTAAGGTGGATCTGGAAAGAGCACTTTTTTTCACATGATGACAAAAAATGACATTTAATATAATTTTTACAGTTTCTCTGTTGGTTGTCGCATCTTGATTAGTGATTTATCAGAATTTACAAACCAAAAATGAATTATAATCATCTAACTGATATGTTTGTAACATATAATGTACCGGAAAATGTGGAAATTTTAAGGCAGAGAATTATCAATGCATGTCGGCAAATACCCCATAATATTATTCTGAATGGGGCGAATGCAGTAAGAAGGAGATGCCAAGTGTGTATTGAGAAAGGTGGTCGTCAATTTGAACAAAATTTATAGGCAGGTGGTTTTTATATTTTTGTATTGTTTGTTAATATTATTACAATCCATTTATTTACTTTCCACGGCACATTCGATAATTGCATTTCGATTATTGCATTAATTGCAGTATATCTTACCCCAGGAATGATTACATTTTTAGGGGTTTGTTGAGGGGGAAATATCGAAAAAAATATATTGGGTGTCAATTAAAAAAATGACAATGAGGTCACTTACGGGAATACCGGAAGTAGTACCGCCATGTTTTATATGCTAAAAAGAGCACCCCTTTGGCAAATATAAATTACCAGATTTTCTAAAATTTATTTAAAATATTCACAGAGTTATGGCTTTGGCCGTTTTTTATGAGACAGTCTGTATAACTTCTGGTTTCATCGGTAGTTCTATCGTGAAGTGTCGCGTGAAAATTTCACTCTAATAATGTTTGTTAAAATGTTAATCTGAAAATTATGATATAGACTGCATACAGGGTTTGTCCGGAAAGTAATGTCAGTGAATTTTTTTCCCGAGACTGTACGCGCCAGCCCGCGCTTTACGTGCTGGGATTGTGGTGGGGGGATCTGGCAACAAGACCCAACAAGCGTCAGTTGGCTACCGGTCGTTGTAGCGGTCGCATCACTAGTTCTTTGAGAGTCGTTACAGTGACCCGGTGCAATAAAACTGCAACGTTCTTTTGAGCAACGGATGGCGATCAAGTTTTGTGTGAAACTGGAGAAGAATGCTGCGGAAACCATTCCAATGTTGAAGAAGGCTTTCGGCGTTGATTGTCTTTCGGACAGGCAAATTTTCCGGTGGCACAAGGCCTTCGCAGAAGGTCGGGAAGATGTCAACGACGAGAACCACGCTGGACGGCCATCAACCTCCAGTTCCGACGACAATGTGAAACGTGTGCGTGACTTGTTGAACACTGACCGTCGTCTAAGTGTCCGTTTAATTTCCGAAACATTAGACATTACTTTATGAATGTCTTCAGGAAATTGTGTCAGTCTTTAGGAATGAGGAAGGTGTGCGCGAAGCTCGTGCCAAAAGTGCTAACGGACGATCAAAAAGCGAGGCGCGTCGAAACCTGCCAAGAACTTTTGGACACCTGCGAAGACAACCCCGCTTTCCTTGATGAAAGTTGGGTCTTTGAATACGATCCGGAGACGAAGAGGCAAAGGGCGGAATGGCACACGTCGAACTCCCCTCGCCCCAAGAAGGCCAGGATATCCAGGTCAAAGATCAAGACAATGCTGATTGTCTTTTTTGATTGCCGGGGATTGGTCCATCATGAGTTCGTTCCGCAGGGGACAACCGTAACCGGAAAGTTTTACGTCGAGGTGGTGAAGCGGGTGAAACGCAGGGTGAATCGCATCCGCCCAGACATCTCAAAATCCTGGAAGCTTCACCACGACAATGCGCCGTGGCCGATTACCTCGATTACCTCGTCAAGGCAGGCATCACCGTTGTTCCCCAGCCTCCCTACAGCCCCGATGTGGCCCCTCCAGACTTTTTTCTGTTTTCGCGCCTCAAAACCCCAATGAAAGGACATCATTTTGGGTCGGTGAAAAACATTCAAAAGGCTTGCACCGACGCTTTAAAGGCGATTCCGGAAAACGACTACCGTGCGGCTTTTGATGCGTGGAAGACCCGCTGGAACCGATGTGTGGACGCAGGAGGAATGTATTTTGAAAGTTTCTAAAGATTTGTACACATAGAACCAATAAAAACCATTTTTCAAAGCTCACTGACATTACTTTCCGGACAAACCCTGTATATCATAAATCGAGTAGAGTTTGTGCCACCCAAAAACTAATGGTACTGGTAGCGGGGTGGTTTCGAATGGTACTACAGTATAAATACGGTGTGATTAAACAGTTTTTAGTGAAAAACGATTTTGGTACCAATTCAACTGCCGCAGAAAACGTAATTAATTATTTTAAATTATCTCTCGACTTTTTCTAGGGTCACTAGGATTATTAGAATGAAAATAAGTGATACGTTTGTTTACGTAAATTTAATATTAAAAAAATATTATTTAAAAAATCGTTGCCTGCTTAAAAACTCACTTATTTGGTATCACTGATTTGGAAAATTATGAGAATTGTAAATATTATTATGCAATATGTGATACATAGCTTATACAGGGCCTCCTACAATTATATTAAAACTTTTAAGGGGTATGTTCTATAAATGATTTTAAAAGAGGCTTTTATATAAACTTGTATTATTAGAGCTCTCCCTTGCAAAGTTATTCGCACATACAAGGCGAGCCAAAAATACATTTTTGAATGGTTATCTTAATATAGGAATAATTTAAGGGGCACACCTAGTGTGACCGCCTAAAAAAAAGGTGATTTTTGGGAATTAAAAAAAAAGAGTACTGCATCATGTGTTTTCAAATTTTGAGGACATATTTGTACATAAATAATGAATACATAGTAAAATTTTTAAACAAAAAATTGATTTTCAGCGAGTTATTCGCTATCTCCCAAGTCTCGAAAAAAAAAAGTTCCTCCACTGCTGCAGTGATTGCGGCCTTCACAGTGGCTGGAATAAATTGAAATAAAAAACTATTAAACTAGAAGGTATTGGCTATACAATGACCCACGATTGTGAAAAAAAAAGGGAATTTAACAAAATGACAAAAGTTTTGAATAAAAGTTTAAAATTTCACTCAAAAAATCTGATGATTTTTGGCGTGCCAAAATTACATTTTTCATACAATCGAAAAACTGGAGGGTCATTGTATAGAGAAACATATACAATATAAGCAAAAAAAAATCAAATCGATCGGATGATTTGTAATCGAGTTATAACTGCAACAAATTAGAAAAATGCAGTTTGGAGAAAAACGCGTTCAAAGATAAAATTATTGATTTCATTGTTATAAATAGATAAATATCATACCTAGAGCTAATCTGCTATTCCAGGCCCATACAATTCACCTTCCTCTTCTTCAAAAACCACCTGTAGAAATCCTATTATAATGACTTACGATGACCAGTGGCGGATTTACATAAGGGCACTTTAGGCACGTGCCCGGGGACCCCCACAAGCCATGGGCCCCCACAAATTGAATAACCTATTTTTTGTCTCCTACATTTTCGAAAAATCACAGAACGTGGAACATACACATACACATTGATCATTCAAATAATAAAACTTCTTCGAGAGAATATAATATTTAATAATCGATATATAATTAGATAATACAAAAATTGATTTTCTTACAAGGGGCCCCCACAGAATTTGATTTTCTTACAAGGGGGCCCCACAGTCTTCGTGCCCAAGGGCCCGTTAAGTATAAATCCGGCGCTGACGATGACGACAGAGCCCAAACAATAACTCAGGTAGGCCCCATAGCAAACGTAACTTTCTAACCGATGAGCGGCTACTCTTTAGAAGGCTGTAGTTCAAAAACTATTTGAGATACGCACGTGAAATTTTAGTATGTTATTTTTAAAGGTATAGACTATCGAAATATGCAAAAACAAAAATCGATTTTTTTCAAAATTTCACACTAGGTGTGCCCCTTAAAAAAGTTAGATTTTGTGCGTGTATTTTACTAGCAGAAGGATATCTTGAGGTATAACGGTTATCAAGGAATGAAAAACTGGTGGGTATTGTCCTAAACTGCTTGTCAAAATTAGCGTAACACTTTTTAGAGTAACGCCATTTGCCGTCTATTCGAGTTAGAGACTTGCGGTTTTTAATTTTCTGTAGCCTATAGGGTTCATTTAAATGCCCCGAAGGAAGGTGCTACGTTGTGACTTAAGCGGTTCGTCGTCCACACCCCAAAAAGTCATCCCATGTCGAAATTTGAATTCGCAAGATTTTGACGGCAATTTCAGAGACGTACATGATGGACTAAGAAAGACGCTGTCGGGTAAAAAACTCCATCCCGGTACACATTAAGACCTGCTCGATAGGTAAATTCTGTGTATTTGGTCGCTGCCCTATTTCTTCAACCCATTTCCAGACCCCCTGAGCCACCCCTTTGCATTTACGCATGCTTTTGCGTGGTTTGACCTGTGTTAGGCGAATCCATTGATCGTAATGCTGCCTAATAACTTGGTGTGGGGTGCCACAACTTTACCCTTTGACAACCCAAGCATCACTTCAAACCACACCTACTCCGACACCTTCTCTAACGGTTACTTACCATTTTATTGGTATGATAAAAGCCCACAGTTCAATAGGACAAAAAAAAAGAGGAAATACAAATTTTACACTTTTAATTGTCCTGATGAAATTAATGAAACCAGCGATTTTTTTTTAAAATTTTGAATAATAATTTGTGGAACACCATAGAAACAATTCTTTCATTTTGTTAGAACTGAATGATATTTACTTACAGCTGGATGGAACTAAAATACAATTCACATTACAACCGCTGTTATTGATTTGCTTAATCATTGGTTTCTGAACAAGTAGATTGGAAGAAGTCCGATAGGACGAGGGCCACATAGATCCCTCTAACTTGTCCCCTACGAATTTTTACTTTTGAGGATTTCTAACAAATGAAGTTTATAAAAACAGACCAAGGCGTTTGGAAGACCCTTACTATCGCGTAAGGCAAGCCTGTTTAGATATAACTCCACAAAAGTTGAATAAAGTGCATATTTCTAAAAATAAGACGACTGAAAAATGCATTCGATTAGGTTTCATCGAGACGACCAAAATTTAATTTAGATTTATAACAAAATGTTTGATACATTTTTGTTTAACGTTTTCCATGCTAATAATTTTATTCTTAACATGGCCTCTTTAATTTCACCAGGACAATTAAAAATACAAAACTTGTATTTCCTTTTTTTTTTTTATTGTCCAATTCTACATTTATTTTTAGTTCCATGGCAAACTATGATCTGCTTATGTATTTTAAATCATCAATTTTTTCGGAGTTAGAGCAAGTAGCACCCAACAAAGAAAACATTCGGTAGATATTTGTCGATCAAATTTTGTATATGAGTATTTTGATGGGTGTTAAATAGCCTAAAAATAATATAAAATAAGATACTAATATAACTTCATGAATCAATGACCCTTTCAAATGACCACCCTTTAGGGTACAAATTAAAAATAATGGATTTGAGGAGATTCCACATTTCCATGACTGTTAACCTGAAAAAAGGGATACACTGTGGAAACTAGCAGAGTTTACGTTTAACAGAACAAGTAGGCAATTAATAGTAAAAGTAATTGAAAAGCAAAATGGTACATTGTGGATTATCCTCTCAATGTCTTTGTGGCATGGTACCCGTAACTTTTGAGCCCCTATATGTTGCAGCCGCCACTGGCTTCGACATCGCGTCGTCACAATTTCAAACGCGCAGCGGGGTCGCTACCCACTACTGACATTTTTATTGGGCCGGGAGATAAAGTGTACCGAAATTGAATCCTAGTAGGCGTTAAAATTAATTTCATAACACGAAATATATTTATACTCACCGGAAATTGCCGATAGACCAATAAGCGATAAAGGCAATAACGCCATCAAAACTATAATTGGCAATTTTGAGACGATCTCCTGTAAATTTTAAGAGGATGCGGCGGCGGAGGAAGCGCGGATAATTGCGTTTATGAAAGACTTCTTGGGTATCTTAAATTTCGGCGAAATTCGCCCTTTGTTAGGAAATATTTACAATTTTCGCGAAATTGGAATGTGAGCTAAGACCGTGATGGAGGCAGGCACTTTATTGAGATGAGATTTAAAATTTTAATCCTGCGACGTAACAATGGTTGCCTTTGCATATAAATTGCATATTTCACTTTTTGATGGAGTTCTACTTTCCCCTTAAATTACAAATTCCAATCAATGGCGCGAGTTTGCTCATTTTCTAATGCTGCTTAATATAATGAGCAGTTCGTGCTTCGCTGCTACGTTGTTTTGTATCCCAATAGCACGTTTTTTCAATCAAACAAGATTAAATTCTTTTAATATTCTAATCGTTTTCTGCTCGACAAATATTAATGTGTTTGATTTAATTTAATGGTAAGAATTAGAGATGTGCAGGTTTGCCGACTTTTAAGAGCGTTACCATGAGAGGAAGCCCCGCTAGCGAGGTTGGAATACTCGTTATTACATTATTATACCGGGATGTCTGGTGCCTATTATATATATTTTTTTGTTCTTGAATGTTTTTTTAATTGGGAAATTGCCTGTACCTAGTTGTGTACAATTTCCAGATGGGCTTATTTTGACATATCTATTATGCACCTGAATAACAGTTCCCATTTTATAGCAAAAGTAACAAACTGCTATACCTATATTCTCACATAATTGAATTATACATATCATACATATAACTTGGTATTCAGAAAATTGCAATTCTTGACCTTTTAAGGGAGATGTTTTTCGAAAAAAAAAAAACTAGATGTTAACAGTAACTAATGGCCGTGGTAATGAAAATTTTCTTGAGATTTGTTCTCGAATTTAGGTTGAAGTATTAGTTAATAAAGTTATCGAAGAAAACATTTAAATATTTTTGAGTTATTTTTAGTTTTTGACAGACTTTATTAAATATTGCAGTTATTAATTCTTCATTTATAGAAATTTGTATGCTTCTGGCTATTAATAAATATGTATATGAATGGATTGCGTTGTAAATGGTTTACAGAACATTATTTGTCTTGTGAAAAGCTGTTTATGCATGGTACTGTTTTACAAGGAAAATATTGTCTTGGATCCATTTATAAAGCGATCCATTAATATTTGCATTAGTTTATAGCAAAAGTATAAAGATTCTGATGTAAGAAAATAGGGGTCACAGTTTAAAATAAAGTAACAGCTATACAAAAGTTATTTATAAATATTTTACACATAAAATACAAATATAAAATTTTTCAGCAACTAATTCTGCTGTTTTTTCGAAAATTTTAAATAACCCCTCGACCTTGGAACTCAAAGCTGGGACTGGTCTTCAGGTACCTAATATGTCAAAATAAGTCCACTTGCATCTGTTATACAATTTCTGAATTAAAACAAAATACCCCAAAATAATAAAAAAAAAAACAGCACAGACTGATACAAGGTCGCACTGACATCCGTTTTTATGAACTTTCTGAAAATCATACTGCATGTAACACTTTTCTGTCTACGCAAGCAATTGTGATCATTGAAAGGCATTGCGAAATCATATTATGACAATATAATCCTTAATAAAAATAATGGAATAATATTTTTACTCGTAATTATATTTCTTATAATCCACATGTATTCAGTTGGATTTTCTAAATAACTGTATTTGGTCTACGTGTTATATTTATCTAAATATTCGTTCTCTCTAAAGCTTAGAAGATCTGTACATATCCAACAATGTACATGTACATTGTACGTATACATTTTTTATGTGTACTCTAAAATGACCACTTTCCTGTAAAATTATGTTTCTGGCACTTGAGATCTCTAATTTTTTCACCGTTTAGATATTGAAGCAGTGATAAATATGGAGTATGTAGGAATATGCGTAAATATGAAACCAGTAATCGAAACGAAAATGTGTAGTGTGTGTTATAGTGTGTCTACAACGATGCATTGTTGTAACAAAATTTTAGAAGGACGCTCTTGACAGATTATTTTACGAAATAATGTGTGATCTGAAAAGCGTTCTATATGATACAGAAATATCATCATTTTCACGGTTCATATAATTTAAACGAAAATACAGAGGAATAAAATACCGTGTCATTTAAGCCGGTGAAATTTGACATGCTGGTATTATACATAATTACGAGCCTAATTTCACATCTTTATGAAAGCAAATATTTAATTAAACAAGAATTAATTTATCGAAAACTGTAAAATAATTAAGGTTTTTTTTAGTTGACGCTAAAATATCTCTTTAACGAAGTTTTGTCATTGGTACAACATAAGGACGACAAAATGCAAACCTCTTCGTCTCAAATCGATTATATAAGGCATTCGCTAGCATTCGTTTTGTATTTTTGATACGAGATACTTATTTCTTTGACTTCCGTCTGAAAGGCAAAGCATAGAGCACTTTGACAGTAATAAAAGAACATTATTATTGTATGCCTAATATTACGTCTGTCCTAGTTGTTAAAAGACTAATAGGATTTTGTCCTGTTGGATCTTACTGACGTTTCTTTCATCTCCAAATGAAAGCGTAAAGGAAAAACTAACTCTCTCCTAAGACTGACCAACTCTAATCGAGATCTTTTAACACTTTGATAGCGTAGTAGTCACGAGACAGGAATTAAAAATCCAAATTGTGCACTATAGGTTCGAATTTTTAATATATAGAGTAATATTTGAAAAAAGGGCCTTCGATTGGAATATATTCACAAACATAATATGTTTAACTAGCATTCACGAGGGTCATGTGCGTTTGTCAGAAACACATTTTGATTACTATCCATTTTATAGTAGTTTAAGGAATATGAAATGCTTCGTAATAAAATACCTGTTTTAAATAGTGTAATAAAAAAATACTGGGTATGACGAAGAAAGAAAACAAAGGAAAAGGTCAAACGGAGAAGGAAATAGAAATACTTGAATTTTTATCTTTTATTTCCAGCTGAACTTTGGAATAGTGACATGATAACAGAAAGAATCTCATGACATGTTTCTTTCAGTCTTGACCTTTACTTGTTGACTTTAGCTTTATATACATACATATTTATGTTAACATTAGCTTTGAAATTCGATGTAAATTCGTTGTAATACATTTTCATACTGAACTTGTAGATTCCATAAATTATACTCGTAGAATATTATACAACGTTGGGCTGTACGTAGGTGGGAGACCATTTTTTAATACTCCAACAGACTTTTATTGAAAATGCCCAAAGCATAGCATTGGATGCAGCTATTTGTGATCGCAATAAGGCAGCGAATACGAGGTGCGGCTATTAAATAACCGAACTGATGCTGCTACCAACGCGCTGCGAGCGTGTCGCGACAAGTTTGAACAGAACTGTGTCTGGTGATACTTTCCTCACCCTGAGCTCGCTGGACAAGCCAGTGGGTCACTCAGTTTGACTGTAGCAGTCGTTTGAATTAGTCTACGCACCAGTGACGCGTCGAAAAATGTTAAGTGTTGAGATGGAACAACGGGCTAATCTCAAGTTTCTTGTTAAACTGGGGAAAACTTTTACAGAAGCTTATGCAATGTTAAAAGAAGTGTACGGGAATGAATGTTTATCCCGCACACAAGTTTTTGAATGGTTTAAGCGGTTTGAAGAGGAACGTGCAACGACCGAAGGCGATCCGCGCTCTGGACGGCCCTCAACATTAAAAACGGAGAAAAACATAAAAAATGGAAACTTATCCGAGAACTGCTGAAATAGAAATCGACAAAGAATGTATTCGCCAGATTTTGCATGAATCGTTCAACATGCGCAAAGTTTGCGGAAAAATGGTGCCAAAACTCTTCGCTCCTGAGCAAAAGGAACTAAGAGTGAATATTTGCGCTGACATTCTGAACAACATTGACACTGATCCAGGCTTGTTAGACACGGTGATTACTTGTGATGAATCGCGATTTTTTACTTACGATCCCGAAACAAAGCGACAATCAAATGGAAGAGCCTGAACTGACCAAGGCAAAAAAAAGCTACGATGAGCAAATCCAAATTCAAAGCGATGATGACCGTCTTTTTTGACATTTCAGGCATTGCTAACGTTCACGGGGTTCCTGAATGTCAGACGGTCAATCTACATTATTGCATCGAGGTTCTGATGGCCCTTTGTGAGCGTGTGAGAAGACGAAGACCCGATTTGTGGAAGACCAAATCATGGAAGATTCACCAAGACAATGCACCGGCCCATTTTATTTTGTCTGTGAAGGCGTTTTTTTTTTGCAAAATATGGTATTACTGTGTTCCAACACAGGAAGCGGTTATAGCAAAAGCGACGGAGGTTCTGAACCAGCTGACAGAAGCGGACTTCCAGCACTGCTTTCAACAATGGAAAAGTCGTATGGAGCGGTGTAGAGATCGCCAAGGGTAGTGTATTGAAGGCGAAAAAGTTGATACTGTAATTGTTAACGAATAAAACGTGTTGTGACAGCAGTCCAGTTATTTAATAGCCACACCTCGTATATTCTTAATTATTGACTTGAATGGGCTTGAAGCTCCATTAGATGAGCAGCAGGCACATGCTTATACAGAAACTTACTAAATATCATTTTTTTCGCCTTAGAGTATTTATGTTTTTGGTAAAAATATCAATGTAACTATGTATCATGTTTTCGCAAAAAAATTATTCCTTATAAATGTCAATTTGAGCAAACCGTTTTCGAGATAATTTGAGATTAAAGTGCCTCAGTGCAACCCATTTAAAACATGATTATGAAATCGGGATTCACAGTAAAATGTAAGCAAAACAATGGAAATACGCGTTTCTAACTTCATTTCTGCTAAATTTTCTTATGATCTGTCGCGTTGTAGCTGTTAAGCTAATATTAGTCTATCATAAAGATCTTTTAAAACTTTTTAAGATGTTTTAAAACAAATTAAAACATCCTTCTAATTTCAGAAATAAAGAATACCTACATATACATATATGGTTAGAGGAGTTAGGGTGGGGATTTCACACCTTACACGTAGATGAATTTTGTTCTTGAAATTGATCAGTGCAATAAACAAAAACAATAATATCGGCACACAAAAAAAGTGGCATTTACAATTACACTACACCACCATACCGATATGTTTTTTTTTGACGCTAAATACGAATCTGCAGTCGGTTTAAACCCGTCATGTCATAGTTTGTCCCTGATATCAAAATATTGTCTAAAAAAATTCCTTTTGCCATTTATAAGGCGAAATCAATTTTTTGTCATAAGATACCATTTAGGGGTTAACATAAAAAACCAAAGAGGATCCCCATAATTCCACACCCTTAAACCCAATAACCATATTGCCCTGAAGGTCTGAGAGTCAATAATCCCTATATAATAATCCCATGCTCTAGAAACCAATAACCTAATAGCCCGGTAGCTGCGTATATAGAACTAGAAACAACGTATCCCGAAGGTTTTTGAACAGATAATCCCAAGTCCAAAAATCTCACAGCCTGAGGGCTACACAGAAACACCGTCAACTGCACGGGCTCACCCCACCCCCAACCTGTTTCGCCAAAACGCTGATAAATTTGTTTTGCATATTGCAGTCTTCTTAAATAGCTCACACGCGGCGGGTTGTGTATCATATACACGGTGGAGACTTTAACTGGAATATATTCGTTAGCGGGGTGGTGAATGATTTTTCAAAAAAATTCCCGAGACACGTCAACTTTTAAATGTATTTACCTACAATTTGCAAGTAATGTGAAAAAATATAGCCCTTCAGGGGTGGCTGAAACCACCCTCGACATGATTTTTTCAAATGCAACCCTATGGCTTGTGACCCCTCATTGTAAAGCTGGTGGAAAGAGGAATCCAACGCACTGATCAAATTTTAATTTTTAGTATGTTTGTAGGGTTGCATACAATTAAAACGTAATTTTATAGTTTAATTTATTTTTAACGCAACAATTTCGTACTCAAAATGTGTGTTGTTTAGTTTTGGAATATAAACCTTACTTTTCATATGTCCCCACAAAAAATTCCAAGCAATTTTTTGCCACATCTGATATTTGTTATTTTTTGCTAGTGTTTTTACACGGCCGCAAAGAGTAATTTAGTTTGTATGCTGTATTCAAGAGTTTGAAACGAAGTGTTATTTCAAATTGGTGAAAATGTCTTATTTAACTGAATCACTACAAATCGAAATTTTGATGATGATTGGATATGGTGATAGGGTGCGAACTCAATGCGAAGTTGTTCGCTTGTTTCGAGAAACGAATCCTCCCAATAAACACACATACGTTAAAAAAACGTTTTTAATGTCCAAACACCATTTGAAAAATGCGTGTCGTTACTACGTACATTCAACTTAAAAACGTCGCGGTTTTAAACGTTTAACGTAACGAAAATAAAAACGTTTAAAGTAAGTGAACTCACAACGTTCATTTTACATCTTAATAATCTTAAATATATACGTTTCTAAATAATTTTTTAATAACGTTAAATATTAAGGGAAATTAAACGTATTGGTAAACGTTTAAGAAATGTGTTTTTCAACGTTGTTTTAACGGGTAATCTACAACCGTTAAATTTTTAACCTACCAATTTATACTGCTGTCGTAGTTACACGTAAAGTAAACAGTAGAGAATTAAGCAAAAAATATATATTCAAGTATATAAACATAATATAATTAGTAATAATATATATACATATACATGTCTGGAAACTGAAACCAAACATCTTGAAATCAAAAACATAAGAAACTTAAATTCTATCTATGGTGTTTCTTGACGTAATTTGGTTTAAGTATTCTGGTGGCCGAATGTTTCAGCCGTTCTTTTATACTCCAAGCGTTTTGTTTGTCGGGAAATTAAGATTTACGTCCTCTGAAAAAAAGTTTGATATAAAATATTGATACGACTCTTTACCTAATATGTATCTTATTACCACAATATATATTGTAGAAGTATTGCCATTGTAACATAATTGTTTAAACTACCAGCCGTCCGGACTAATAACTAATCAAGAATACCTAAATAAAACATTTCGTCATTAGTTAGATGAAAAATACGATTCATGTGATTCGCATAAGCCAATACAGTTATTTTCCCCACACAGAGCGTTCTAGTTACGTCATCATTGATACGTTTTAAAAACGTTTTTTATTTTTCGTTTCCTAAACGGATGAGGGATACATTTCGATCACGTGTAGGTGTTTTAAAATACGTGTTATGGAATTAATGATAAACAATCTTATTTAATAATATTGTTTATCATTAATACCTTCATTCTTGATTTACTTATAGACAAAGTATTTTCCAATAACACAAGTAGGATCAATGTTCGTTTAAAACACGTTTCATATATACCAATAATTCACGTATCTTATATTTTACAAAGACGTTTCTTTTACAACCAAATAGGGTACTAAGTCAAAGTAAACATTGTATTAACGTTTGACAGAACAGTTGTATAATTTACATTGAACAACGTTATTTTCATGTTTTCAAAGAGACTGTTTAGATTTTTCGTTCAAAAATCATATATTTTTAACGTTTTAATCAACCGTTATTTTCTCAACAATATATAAACGGTTGTCATTCTATCGTATCGAAACGTATCACGTTTCTTTAACCAATGACACGTTAAAGTTACGTTTCTATAACGTACGTGTGTTTACTGGGCTGACTTGCCACCACTAAATCAAGGTACCATTAGTAAAATTGAGGCACAATATCGAGAGATGGGTCATGTCTGGAAAGTACCGAGTAAGAGGCAGGCTGTTGTTGATGACGACACGAAGTTGAATTTGTTGCTTGCTCTAAAAGAAAATCCAATCACTCCAGCCCGTCAACTGGCCCGTGATAGTAATCTTAATCACAAAACAGTTTTAAAAATACTTAAATATGAGAAAAAACGCCCATATAAAATGCAAGCTGTTCAAGAGCTACTTGAAGATGATCCAGATCGACGGTTGGAATTTTGCGATTTATTGATGACTTGTATTGATCAAAACCAGTTATCTTTAGAGTGGATAGTTTTCACTGACGAGGCTACTTTTACATTAAATGGGCACTTAAATCGCCAAGTCGTTACTGGGCTGAAGAGAACCCCCATTGGATGATGGAACTTCATACTCAGCGCCCACAGAAAACTAATGTGTGGGCCGGAATAATACTAGATAGAATTATAGGACCATTTTTCTTTGATGACACTATTAATGGAGCAAGATACTTGCGTTTACTCCAGCACGAACTAATGCCAGTGCTATGTCATTTATTTCCAAACCCCTTAAACCCTAACTTGACCGACGAGAGGTTATGGTTTCAGCAAGATGGGGCCCCACCACACTATGCTGCCATTGTTCGTCAGTATCTGGACATAATTTTTCCCGGTAGGTGGATTGGGAGGCAAGGTAATATTGAGTGGCTAGCAAAATCTCCAGATCTTACACCACTGGATTTCTTTTTGTGGGGACATCTTAAAAAGTAGGGTTTACATTCAGAAACCCAACAACATAGCAGATCTGTAGGAAAGGATAAGAGAGGAAATCGGAAAAATAACACCGCAAATGTTGCATAAAGTAAGGGACGAAACCTACCACAGACTGGGATGCTGCCAACAAGTGAATGGTGCACAATTTGAACAATTGTTATGTTGAAAATAAATTTAATTTTTAAATTGTTTAAATTGTATGCAACCCTACAAACATACTAAAAATTAAAATTTGATCAGTGCGTTGGATTCCTCTTTCCACCAGCTTTACAATGAGAGGTCACAAGCCATAGGGTTGCATTTGAAAAAATCATGTCAAGGGTGGTTTCAGCCACCCCTGAAGGACTATATTTTTCATATTACTTGCAAAATGTAGGTAAATACATTTAAAAGTTGACGTGTCTCGGGAATTTTTTTGAAAAAATCATTCACCACCCCTCTAGCGAATATATTCCAGTTAAAGTCTCCACCGTGTATGTATATAAACGCTCGACGCAGTTTTATGTATATAGTCAGCGGGTTAAAAGCGTAATAATTCCATAACCTTTAGGATTATATTACTAGAGAAATTACCAATGAAACTGATACAAATATGGAAAAGTAATTGCACTTCTCGATGTATTTGAGTGGTATAGGAGGGTAATAATTATTGAAAGTGTACCATATTACTTACGTAAGTAATTATTTGAACGTTTTATTTAATTAACTATACAAAATTATAATGGAGGTATCTGGCGAGTGTAACAGTTTGCTTCATAAAAATAACAATACGAGTTGTCATGACACTCAAATAAATATTCGAACCTGCAACGATACTGTTGAGTATCACATAAAGTACAAAAGTCGCCTGTCTTATGAGCATAAATTATTTGTTAAAGATTTAAGAATACCACTGCCAGATGTAAGTAAAACGATAATCAGGGAAGTCGGCTCGTAATTTTGTTAATAAGTGGTATGATAAATACAAATGGTTAAGTGGTTCTTTAACTTTAAATAAATTATTGTGTTGGCTGTGTGTATTATTTTCAAATGGTGGAGAAGATGTTTGGACAAAGTCTGGATTTGATAAAATCTTAAAACTTTTCCTCATTCAGTTGACACATTCAAAAAGTCAGGAACATATTAGTTGCGTTTGTAAATTACATCTTTTAGGCAAACAAAATATTATGAATATGATCAATTCCGTCAAATCTAAATTGACGTACTCCTGGCAAAAAATCCGCGTTTTATTTCAATGCATCTTTTAACAAATGTAAAATAATTTGACGGAAACTCTACACCTTCCCGATGGTTTTGCTGAACCAAAAAAATGTATTAGGTACATTATGTTAGACAAATGTACTTAATATATTTTATTGACCAAATAACTATGCGGTATATTACTAACAATGTTTATCATCACAAAAATTTAGGAAACAAAATTTTTTACAAAATATGTTTGCCTCCACAAAAAAAAGTCACGAGCCGCCACTGGTAAGGAATGAACTGTAACGTGGTAGATGTAAACCTACTGCGAACCCAAACACAACTGGATGTGGTGGTGTAGTCTACTATAAATAACACTTTTTGTGTGCCGGTGTAACTATTGAAAATGAGATGTCTCCATCTTTATTGTTGATAAATTGTTCAAAAGAAGCTGAAAATAGCGATACATAATTTTGAATCCCAATAGACCTCTTAGTTTATTGTACGTTAGGATACTATAGTAACATTGCACTTTACGAAAGCAACAAGTATTTTAACAAACAGGAAACTCTCTCAGCAATCTGAAGTCGTTTCGTCCTCTTGAAAAATGTCGAGATAAAGTATTTAAACGCAGGATTAATTCTTTTCATTAGACGGCGCAGTAAATAACAATTTAAACCACTAAGCGGTATATATGGCGAGAGAACTTCGCTCTGAATTTAAGAAAAGGTTTAGTTGCGTTACATTTGCTAGCGTGTAGCAGAGATACTTTGTTTAATAAATAACACATTCAGCTGCACCCTAACTAAAATAGATGATGTGTGAAATAAGGTAACGGGTGGCAATAAAGAAGTGACAAGTGAACTCTGAAAGTAGGGAATAAATCTCCTCCACATGGATTTAAAAATACAATTTTGCGGAAAATATGAAACCCGTTTATCCGCTACATTATTTTAAAAGTAAACTAGAAATTGTTGGCTGGATATAGATAATTTAAAAACCGTATTTAATTTCAATTACAATATAATTCAACAATTAATTAACTTAATTTCCATATTCTAACATTATGTATATGTGTCTAAAATAACTAAATGTGTATTTTCTGATAAAAAAAGGAGCCCTTATGCAAAATCGATTATTTTTATGGTTTTCTAAGAATTTATTCTGGAAGGTAGGACTAACTAATGTAACTAACTATACAGACTGGTGAATTCACCTTGACATTGCTGGAAGAATATCGATGACATTATGAGCGAATGGAAGACACAATTTGACCAAGGAATACATATCGACGAAAATACTGCTTTCAATTCTCTCTTATATGCTGATGATTTAATAATGATAGCTGAATCAGAAAACAAAGTACAGAGGAGTCTATATATTTTACATTTAGCAAAATTTGTAAGAATTATCACATGAAGATTGATACTGAAAAGATCAAAAAAATGGTGTTTATAGGATCACACCCGATACGATCCAAAATAGTGATAAATAATAAGTGATAAAATTAATTAGTTAAAAATATTTGGAAAGAAGAAAAAAAAATAAAGAAAGATGGAAGCGTGGAACAATCACAACAACTCGCAGTAGAGACACACAAATAGACCTGCAGCCAACACTCATCTTGACAAAAAAAACTATTAAAAGCAAATGCTTAAGCCTTAAAACATACATACGGTGAAAAAGTATAGGTAGACCATGAAAACGATCGACGAAATGTATCGTAACAGGCAACTAGCTTAACACGTGAAGCGAAGAAGAAGAAGCTTTCCAGGCAAAAAAGGTGCCCTTATGCAAAATCGTTATTTTTATGGTTTTCGAAGAATTTATTTTGGAAAGTAGTACAACTACTATACAGACTGGTGCATTCCTCTTGATATTGTTGGAAGAAAGTCTGTAACATTTTTTCTTTTGTTACACACTTGTAAGTGAAGGAGTTAAATATTATCGCTTGTTTATTTTAATAACAGCATTGTTTTCAGTCATATCAAGAAGTTCTACATGTCACTGCACTCATACTATTGTTACGTATTTCTCCTTAAATGATTCACTCCTTTAATTCCAAACACGTTTATTAACACTTTACAATTCGTCGACCTTATCTCTGTTACATCCAAATCACAACTAACTACTCCTAGCAACCACACCAGTATTTATAATATTTACATCTTCTAGAAAATTCGTTTGACATCTAGAATATTTAATATGACATTCCATACAATTCTTTACTAACAGCTAGTGTATAAACTAAATTGACTTAATATATAAACT